>LBNU01035767.1:0-86901 GCA_014162995.1 Artemisia annua | reverse complement strand
AAAACTTTCAAAAATTGCAGAGAATTATAACCTGACGCCGTCAGGTGTTAATCCTGACGCCGTCAGAAAGTTCTGACAGAATTCTCATGTTAAGCTTCCGGGAAAAATTCTGGAAAATCTCAATCTTACTTTCTGGAATTCCTGCAAAAATTCATTATGACTCGATACAAGCATTTGACTCAAACAAATACTAATATGTAGGTTAATTTTGTTGTTATGATTCATGTTCATTCGTTCTTTATAAACCGATTTAGATTTCCCTTACACTCAGCTTTTGCAAAATACCTTTATATATAGTTAAGACGAAGTTAAAAACAAAATAATGCATTTTCACAATTTAGTTTGAAGCATAAATCAATAATAAGAAATATAACTTACATACGGAAACAAATAACATCAAATAAACACACAAAACATGGGTTGCCTCCCAAGAAGCGCTTTTCTTTATTTACGAGTCTTGTAGCTAGACTCAAAGTCATCGTACGTTACGTGACTTCATCGTTGGTCACGGTTCCTAAGTCATCCTCTTTTCCGGTTTTGTACTCGGGCCCTAAGTTCAAACAATCCTTATAGAAACCGAAAATCCTTTTCATGACATGTCTACTCCCCTACGTCTATCCTCATCATTCCTATAGTAGACCGCTTGTTTGAGCTCCTTCTCAACGTTTGACAAGTGTTGGTATTGCTCTATCTTATACGGCATTTGGTAGTTCACCTCATCGGTCTCATCCTTAAATGTGACTATCCCTAAGGAAGGTTCATGAGTCATTCTAGAGACCTCGATAAATGGTTTGCCTAAGACTACTTGGGTCACACTTGCATCGATTATTGGGCGGATATCTTCTACAATTACAAAATCGGTGACATAGGTGAAGTTTCCTACATAAACCGGTAATCCTTTAACTCTTCCCGTGAAGTTACTAATCCATCCCTTATCGGGAAACACTCTATACCCTAGTTTACTTTTCATTATCAAAAATTGTATTGAGCTCTAGTCATGATGCTAATGGGTGATCTAGGGTCAATGTACGTTTTCCAAATATGCAAATGCCCGATGTTACATGGTATGTTTAGATTAGATGGATCGCCTACCTTGAAAATTGGGTTACCTAGGATGTATGGGGTCTCGGAGTCATCGAATAGGTTCTTATGATATGCTCGCTCCTCCCTAGTTGGTAACTTATTGAAGAAGTCTTCTTCTTCTACTATTTCTTCTATCTTCCTATCATCCTCTATTTCCTTAACATCATCCTTTGATTCGTTATCATTCTCACTCCTATCAATTGGTCTAATGGTCACAACGTTGACGAAGTGGACATGTTTGGATGAAGAAGGGTCTTTGACTTGGGGTCCGCTATTAGTGTTTCTAGCGTCCTTTTGTGGGGGTGATAGCACTTGTTTGTTGAGGGCTTTCAACAAGTTGTCAATTTTGTTGGTCATCTCTACTTGTTGTTGATTAAATTCGGATCTGAATTTAGCTAACGGCTTCTTGAGTATTGCTAAGAATTGGACATCAATCCTTCAAAATTGTTGGTTACTACCATAGTTGTTTGAAGGATTGTTGTTTGAAGGGTACGGTTGAGGGAATATCCGTTGGATTTGAAACCGGTTAGGTGGGTTGGAAGAATTGTTTTTGGGGTTGCGTTTTGTTCGACTCCACTAAGGGGGTGATTCCCATGAGGTTATTATGAATCTCCAAAGGTTTTTGCTCGGGTTTGAAAGTGTGTCCACTTATCTCCCGGCTTCCGCGGTACGTTGATGCTTTACTCCCGCAAAAAAGCTTGTTCGGGAGTTTCCATGCAATCACGAGTGTCGTGTGGGACCACTACATAATTCGCATGAAAGAATGATTGTTACACTTGCTTGAAGGTTTAAGAGCTTCGTAGTATTTCATGAAGGAAACTTACTTTGGTTTCAAGTTTCTATGATCCTACGGTTCTAAGTGCTAATTATTCGAAGGCCCAAAATATTGCCTACTTTATTCAAATCAGGGAGTCATTCCCAACTTTCGTTTGTCATTAAAGAGCAAGGTCTTCTAGGATCCCATGATTGCTTTCCGCACTTTAGATCACGTATTCTTTGCCACTGGCCGCTTGTCAATGTTTCCTGTTGGAGATTGTGATTTGGTCATAGAAGATTTGGACTATGGAGCCAAATCTATGCCCATGATTGAGGATCTTTTTGGAGTAATCCTGGAATCGAGTTCCATGCCTCTTTAGGAGGTTTCGGCCTTGCGTTGTTGGAACGCCAAGATATCATGCCTTAGCTTGTATTCTCCCGGTGTGAAAAAATGAGCAAGGAAACGAGTTGTGAGATCGGTTCCCAAGAGGTGATGGATCTGCGGGAAGTCGCTCAAGGCAATTGACTATGCTTGGGTCCCGTAGAGAGAATTGGAAAGGGACGCAATCCGGTCGTCCTCTCGAGTTCAAC
This sequence comes from Artemisia annua, assembly GCA_014162995.1. NCBI lineage: Eukaryota > Viridiplantae > Streptophyta > Magnoliopsida > Asterales > Asteraceae > Artemisia > Artemisia annua. The sequence goes on along the minus strand of LBNU01035767.1, from coordinate 84,471 downwards.
ATCAAATGTCTATGGAATCTACGATTTTGAGTAAATCCTTGAGGATGTTGTTTGGGGTCTTCGGAACGAAGTCCATTGAATGGCATCCGCTTTGCACCAACCGTGGATGGTGTCGGATCGCAAGGGAGTGACATTGCTCCCTTGGTGACTCAATTGGGTTTCGATAAGCCAAGGTGGCTAGGTCGGGAATACTTCTCCTAAGGTGCGGTCCTAGGAGGTGGTTGGTTGTGGGTTGTATTTGGTGAAATTATGTTGTTGGATCAAGGATGTTTACCCCCTTCCAGATGGCGGATGGTAAAGATTACGAACAAAAACACGGAAGAAAAAGATAGACTAAAGAAATCCTAGAAAAAGAAAATAAAAAATCCTCACTAGGAAAGGAATCTAGTGAGTAGACCTAAAGAAATAAAAATTCTTACCTAAACAATACTATTCCCCGGCAGCGGCGCCAAAAAACTTGATCCGGTTTGTAACCTTACAACAGGTTTTTGCCTCTCGAGGGATCTCAAGAGGCTTACAACCGCCACCAGGCAGTGTACCTTAACCGATGAGTATAGATAGTGGTAAGTACGTTTTGGATTGATCGGTTCTCTCACGGGAATAGTGTTCGTTAGGATAGAAGAATATTAATATGTCTAAGGTGGAAGGAAATTCTTATTTTATATTTTTTATTTGAAGCAAGGTAAAATTCGGTTTTAGAGGAAGGGCGGAATGTTGCTAGTCAACTTAACCCAATGTTTACTACCAATGCAAATTAAAATTAAAATAAGTATCTAAACTATTGTGTTTATGAAAACAATTATGGAGAAAGTTGTTTTACTTAGATTTCATTACTCCCTAACTACTTTTACCGGTTTAATTGATATGTGTGTATACTTTGCGGATGCGAAGGGTTTATTCCTAATAACTCATTGGAGTGGCATACATATCTCTCCAATTTATGACTCTTATTCTCGCCCTATGCCATGCAAGCACAACCCATAGGTTTTAACAGTGCCTCATGCTTTTAAATACTACCCTTAATAGCCTAGTATTGCCTTCTACAGTTTCCCAAGACGTTCAAGCACGTTACCATATAAAGGATGGTTGGGCCAGTTTTCTTGAGCCTAACATTGATTGAACATCATCCCAACAAACAACAACACACACCAATCAACCAATAATCAATAGTTAGGTTTCATTAAGATCTAAGCAAACACTAAAGAATTTAGCTACACATGTAATTAATAGACAAGCAAGATAGATAGACAACCAACACATTAGACATATTGATGAATTAAAGTGAGACTTATCTTTAATTAGCATGAGGGTTCTAAGGGTTGGAAACCCTAAAAAGTACAGGAAATTCGTCTTTAGGGTTTGCCCTAAAAGTTCTCCACAAAGTTCCACACTAATGAAAGAAAATTAGAAAACTATATATAGATTTTACACTCTGACGGCGTCAGGTTATAAGGGCTGACGCCGTCAGCTCGCCGCCATTAGGTTTCTCGGATGGCCTAGATCCACTTCTAACGCCGTCACCTTATAAAACCTTCTAGGCCGTCACTCTTTAAAATAACTTCTGACGGCCTACTTTTCTTAACACCTGACGGCGTCAAGTGTTAAATCCTCTGGCCCGTCATTTGAAAATTGATTTCCACTCTTTTGTCAAGGCTTTCTGACGGCGTCACCTTGTGACTTCTGACGCCGTCAGGTTGTAAATCTTCATCTTTTGAGACTTTGTCGTTTTCTTCACTTTTATGCTCCAAAAACGTCCGAATATGCATGTTTTCCAGAATTCCTCTCAAAAGTACCTAAAATGACAAAAGGAACGATTTAGGTCAATATTTGATCACATTTATACGAATTAGGGATTAAATGACCCCCTAAAAGCGTAACACTTTTCGTCTCATCATATCCCGTCAGTAAGATAATACTCACATTTATAAGGTACGCCATTAACCACAAACAGAACCTTTGGTGCTACCCCTCTTTGAGATCATTGAAAATAGGTGATTGACGTCGTTGTTCACCCCGGAAAAACACCAAAGAATGCATGCCAATGAATGGATGTGGCCCATGATCACCTATAGAATATTGAGCACAATATGTATTTTTGCTTCTATTCTAAATTACAGTTGTAAAACCTTCTTTCGACGTACCTGTTTGTACTTAAGTACTTCTTGACCTTTGATAACTTATCTTTCCAAGAAGTTTCTCGCCCATTCTTCAACGTCTTAGTTACTCAAAAGATAACTAAGTCTTCATTCAAAGTGTTTCTTGGTTAGGAATATTTCGGGGACTCAGAGAGTTATTGTCATAACATTCTGACTTCATCATTTAGGTCTTGATTCCTATCTTTAGCTTTTGAGCTCCGGATAAGATAATGATGAGTCTTTTCTTTAGACTCTGAGGAATATCTTGTGAATGACTTTCTGATGACCGTTCATTAGAGAGAAAATGCACTTAGAATGGTTTTTATTCAAATATATACTTAAAGGGATTTGGGCTCTGAATCGACCCAACAATCACGGGAAGTTTTTTCACCCATTTGCATATATTCGTCTAATAGCATCAAGATTGACGTCGTATGCTAATTGACGAATTCCAGAGGTACACTTCATTAAGGGGGAAATCCCAACTCTTCCTGAACAATAACTACTTTGTAGAAAATACAGCGAATTATCATTTGTTTCCTGAACAATGCATGCGAATAGTGATCGACTCATTCAGAACCGCTTACAGAATAATTTTTCGTCATACGTTGAGTTTTGAGAGAAGTAAGCGGCTACTACGATCATGAGTATTACAACGATCTTTGGGTATCGTGTTTCGTGGTATCGGGGATTTTGGGTCTAGAAGTGGAAACTTGATAATTCATATAGTATGTCGTCGCCTCTTTTAAAAACTCTAGCTCGATATTACTAACTTCTTTTTCTACATCAAAGGATGTAAAAAAATTATTCGAAATCCATTTGTTTTAGATGAGATGTGTAGAGTGTATAAGAAAGAATGTGTGTGAAAGTGTGAATGAAAATGAAAGGGCATTTGGGTATTTATAGAAATAAAATTAATAAAAAATTTAAAAGATTATTTTTTATTATTTTTGTTATTATTATTTTTTTAAAGTGCCAAACGGCATTTTTTTTCTTTTTTTTTTTTTTTTTTTTTTTTTTTACCGTTGGCCTTATTTCTTTCCTCTCTCGATTAAGTCGTGCTTTCTTCCCATCTTCGACATGCCTTGGGGGCTCCATAACAAGGAGGACGTGTCCTCCTTGTCCGAAGACTCGATTTTCCTTATTTTATCACGCCCGGCCTTAGTACGAAAAAATGTTGTTTCACATTAAACAGAGATTTGTCCTATGTTTCTGTATCACATGTTGTTGATATGTACCTTGTGGTGTACATTCAGGATTAGTTGCTTAGAAATAATTTCTTTTAAAGTTTAAACGAAATACTCCCTCCATCTAAAAATTATAGCCCCCGTTTAACTTTTTCGGTTTTTCTTTCTCAACTTTGACTTTAAATATATGACTCGCGTATATTTAATACTTAATAATGTACATGTATATCAGAATAGAAAAATGTAACCTCTTTTAAAGGAGACTTGTGCGACTACACTCTTGGCATGCTTTAAAACACCACCAAGAAGATGTAAAACTATACCCTAAATAGTCTTATGTGTAATGATTTAAATATTAAAAGTCAGTAAACACCAAAATCACGATGGTTCCTACTCAAGTTCTAAATGCTCTACACCTAACTACCTTGCTAATTGTCTCTACATATTTTCTTAGGTAGGTGGATGCATTTGAAAGTTGTTTTCATATATACGTGTCTGGCTCACTGAATATAGATAAAGTGTAGACACAATAAAAAATGAAGGTACATAATTTAAGGTGATCGACTAGTCATGATCGACCAGTATTCCAATAATAAATTGAATAATGACTGATGATTTATTGTAGCTTTGTCCCTCACGTTATCGTCATTGAATTTACATGCATGACCCACGGGCATGAGGGGCGGAGCTACGGAGGGGGCACGGTGGGCACGTGCCCCCTCTCAACTTTCTGGCGTAGTGTAAAATTTTCAAAGAGTCTCATGTTTATCGTCATTTTGCCCCCCTTAAAACCAAATAAACGAAATAAAGTGAGTAAAATTGAACAAAGAGCTCTATGGTTAGAAGTTCTATCGTTGCCGGAGACTGGTAATAAAAAAATTTTTGAGCGTGGAGACTGGTAATAAAGAAGATGAAGTTTAAAGAGATGAAGTTGTTTTTTGACTTTCTCAAAAAGGAAGGAAAGATAAGATTTTTTGTGTGGGTGGGAGATGGCCACGACACCACTAGCATGTTTGTTACTATTTTGGTAATGTATTACTCCGTATATTTCACAATAATGATGACTAGTTATGTATTTAAATGTTTTTGTCTTGTTTTGATGTTTAACTAAATTTATAAAAGTTAATTATCTTTAAGAAAAATAAAGTGTATTATTGATCGGAGTGTTTTTGCTATACAATTTATGTTGTATCATATCATTTGTTAAAAAAAATGTTGCACAATTATGTAGTGATATCAGTGCCTTCAACATGTATAACTAATACTAAAAATTTAGTTTGCTTTTTCAATGTTATCAAAGGATATACTAAAACATTTTATTTACGAAGAAAATGTATATGTTAGTATGGTGTTGAGTTACACACGATAATACTAGGATGTTCTTCGTTATAATCACTTTTATTATTGTGTTAAACTCGACCCGACCCGACCCGACTCATTTACCGGTTGGCTTAAGTTTTTCCTTTATTGGCCCGTCGTAAAATTTTTTCTTTGCCCCCTCTCAAAAAATATTCTGGCTCCGCCCCTGGCATGAATGTTATACCGAAATATATCTCGAGCCTTAACATGTCTGACTTTGCCTAGGTCGATGTTTTTTCTAGCCGTTTCAACTGTGCAACTATCTTACATTTTTACGAGTCATTTACACGTACGACTTTTCTATAATTGCAATATATAGAGGTACGAACACGCTCCATTAGAAGATGTGGCGAGTTTCATATATAGATGAAGAGATAATTTTGCTCCCGTGAATTTTTGGGATTTTTGTTGTGCCATGTCGGAATATCAGACTTCTCATGAGTTAATACATTAAAATATTCCGTAGTAAAAAAAAGAAAAAAAAAAAAAAAGATTTAAGATAATGCAACTTACGATATTATATTTAAATTTACAGTATAAATCAAGCACTCATTATTCATAATTAAATCAATTTACAATAAATATGTATCCACAATATATCAACTGTAGAAATGTATGCATAGCCAACATAGGTATGACGACTATCAAATGCTTATGCACCCTTAAGCTGAATATGTACAAATAATACGCGTAGTTGGTCACTTGGTCTTGGTCATATTAATAGTACTAGATAAATAGTTAAGTTGTTTTAAGTTGAAATGAACAGATTATAATAATACGTGTCCTTGTTTACTTGGTAAACTCTACCTGACCACATAATGTGTAAATTACTACGTAGTAAATATAAAACGTAGGTCCACGCACTAGTTTCTTCAGTGATAGGTAAATTATGACATAATGACAATACCACAAATTCACAATATTGAAAACACGAACATCATTTTATGTTTTAACAATGTGTTCATTGGTTTTGAAATTGGCATTCGAAACCTTTGTTAAGATCTCTCTATCATCTTATATACAATATCGAATAATCATTTTGTAAATTGGTTGCTCTAAAGCATTTATCTCATTACAAATTAATAAATCATTAGTTACAAGACACGTACAGTAAATATATCTAATTGTTTGTTAAATTTGTTTGTTTATTTTTTGGAATACCAAGTGAAAATCGCAAATTGAACAATAATTTTGAAAAACCTACATGCTCAATCTAACAAAAAAAAAGGGATAACTGATGCTGAGAATATACAAAAGAGAATTTTTATATCGTAAAAAAAAAAATAATAATAATAAAAAATAAAATAACAATCAAAACAGAGAATTATATATACATCCAATCTCAACACTAAATATCACATTTTCAAAAATATAATAGTTTTTAATGCATGATATACAATTTATTGCATCATTTTTAAAAAAATAAACATAACATCTTGTGATTTTAGTAAATATGAAATTAACCTATATTGATTAACACTTTTAACCTTTAAAACTACTTGCCTTTATCAAAACACAATTCACACTGAGTCATATTTCCATTAAGTCATGTTTTGTTTGTTTCAAAAGCAAACATACTTAGAAAAGTCACTTCCACATCAATCAATTAAAAATAGGCACAAATCTACACTACTCATATATTTTACCCTCTTTTTATACAAATTCAAAACACCAACAAAAAAGAAACAATCGTTACACAAACAAAAAGACATGGGCGTGTGTGTTTCGTCACATAAAAAACCATCTGCATTGAAGAACATGTCTTATGGGTCTGGTCGTAAATATGATGACAATAACGTTGTGATCGTTGATTCTCCTGTTAAGGAAAAAGTTATGGTTGTTAATGGGAATGTTGATGTTAAGCCTCAGTGGCCTTTGGCTAATAATTCACGTGATTTTGGTAATTATTTTTATGTAATTGTTATGATATTCATGCTTTCTATTTTATTTTTGTTTGAATATTCGAATGTATGATTTAAGTATGAGTGTTTTGATTGGCTTTAGAATTTGACAAGTTAAGCCTTTGGTATAATGGCAAGTGAGTTATCCATCAACCTAGAGGCTGTTAGTTTAAGTCTCGCCGGAAGCATTTGCGAGATTTTGTGAGATAAGGGTGTTATTGGTTACTCAAAACTATTTATCTCGTTATCAAACTAATAAATCATAAGTTACTAAGATAAGTACGATAAATATATCTAAATGTGATTGTTTGTCAAATTTGATGTCTGTTTATTTTTTTGGAATGCTAACTGAAAATCACAAATTGAACAATAGCTTTGAGAAACCTAAATGCCCAACCTAACAGATAATTATTACTGTAAATATATAAAGGAATTTGCTAACAACAATCTATTAGGTGTTGTTTAAGCATTTCATGTTTAAAAATTAGCTTTTAATGATCTCTAAATATTTTATAGTTAACATCAAATACCATGTTTAAAATGATTAAAAATGTATGATTATAGAATACACGAGTTCATTAGATGTGTTTTTGATATATATGGAATACTTAACAACACTCAATGGGTTGTTGTTAGCTATCTCACATATATATAAGACAATATTTTAAACTGTAAAATAAATAAATAAATAAATAAAGTAATAATCAAAACAAACATAAAATTCTATATACATCCAATCTCAGCATTAAAATATCACATTTTCAAAGAAAAATAAAAGTTTAGTTGCATGATATTCAATTTACTTGTATCATTTTTTTTAATAAATATGACATATTGATATTTTAGTAAAGACAAAATTAACCCATATTGATAAACACTCTTAACCTTTAAAACTACTTGCCTTTAGTAAATCACAATTCACATACACTTGCAAAATTATACCAAAACAAAAATCAACATAAAAATATCTTTTCTTTTTTAGCAATAACATAAAAATATCTCGACAAACCAAAATTCCATCGAGTCATATTTTTGTACCTATTTTACTTTTTGTTCCAAATTCCAAAAGCAAACAAATAAATATAGAAAAGTCTTTTCAACTAAAGTCTCCTATAAAGCAGCCCGATAACAGTACAAAACACTTCCCTATCAAATATCAAGAAGGCCCAATTTACACTACTCTCTCTCACACACACACCACTTGTTAAGTTATATTTTCCACACATTCAAAACACCATAAAAAAGAAAACTTTCTATAGCAGGTGATAGTTGGTTAGAAACAATCGTTACAATAATAATTTATAAAACAAAAAAGAAACATGGGTGCGTGTGTTTCGTCACATAAAAAAACATCCGCTGTGAAGAACATGTCTTCTGGGTCTGTTCGTAAAATTGATGACAATAACGTTGTGATCGTTAAATCGCCTGTTAAGCAAAATGTTATGGTTGTTGATGGGAATGTTGCTGTTAAGCCTCAGTGGCCTTTGGTTAATAATTCACGTGATTTTGGTAATTCTTTTTACGTAATTCAGTAATTGTTAGATATTCATTTGTTTTTTTTTTTTTTTTTTTTTTTTTTTTTTTTTTTTTTTTNTTTTTTTTTAATATTTGAATGTTTGATTTAAGTATGAGTGTTTTGATTGACTTTTTCATTTATATAGCTTTAGAATTTGACAAGTTAGGGGGTGTTTGGGATTGTATTTCGGTTGCGTTTGTAAAACGAGTGTTTGTAAACCTTTAAAAAAAAAGTGGCTATCTGTTATTTGTTAGGAACGCAAATAATCATAAAACATTGTTTGACTATAATCTTAGAGATAAAATTGTAGCTTTGCAAAAGCATAATATGCATACACGGAACTTGGATGAATTTGTTGGGAAGGCCGAGTGCTATATCAGTTAATTTGGGAGGGTCAAAATTGTATTTCCTTTAAGTAAATATAAGTAAAACTTCAAAATTTTGGGAGGGCCCATTAAGGTCCGTCTATGATAATATGTTTTGAAAATGCAATCCCAAACACAAGTTAATTCGGATAATACATTTTGAGGAGTGATATGAACATTTTTAGTGCTTACTTGAGAAGGAGATAAACTTTAAAAAGTAAGCAATCATTTTGTGTTAATTTTTATAGATACGAATACCCATAGGGTTCTGTGATTTTGGTTGGTCAGTTGATGGGTCTGTTTTTTGAGAAAGCATATTATTTGATTATTTTAATCAGCTTGAGAGCAGCTTATGCGCTTATTATAATTTAATCTTTATGCTTGATCATCATCATAGCTAATTATGCGTGCTTTTTGATGGATTTTTGTTTATGAATGATACAAGTATAAAGTTAGTCATTATGTTTGCTTATGGAAAGTATGGTGCAGCTTAGTTGAATACCTAGTAATAGTGTCATCAACATATGACTTGAGTCTTTAGTGGTTGGCTATCAATAAATTTCAAACATGGTCTGCTTTAACTAAAAATGTTACCTGGTTGCTAATTTGTGCTTGATACAGTGTATAAACAATATTAGTCCGCCGGTCATTTGAGGTATAGGCGTATAGCTATCAGGTAGCACGTTTCTCGGGTCATTGATTTTTTAGTTTTTTGTTTCAGGTTACTTTGAGGTGACAATTTTGAGCCATTCACTAAAGAATAAACTGATTTTGCCTGTGTTTTATGTCTTACACTCAAATGCGTAAAGTAATAATGTATCCGGTGAAATGGGTGAATTTGTCATATGGCTAAATGAGTCAAAACTTGCCTAATGTTTTTTGTGATCTTATATTACACATCAGTGAACTTTTTTTTAAAATGGATAAGAAAGTGTTTGGTGTTAACATGTTCTGACCCGTTAACCAACCCGACAAACTTATTATTCATCTCTAGGTTGTTATGTAGGTCTGTGGGAGTTTGTAAGATCTTGTACTGCTATAATAAGTAACTACAACTTCATTTTATAATTTTAGTTGATATAACAATTATCATCTTATAATTTAGTTCATTATACAATTTGAAAGACACTTCGCTTGAGTTTTTAATATACATAAATTCCATTTCACGTTGCAGGTAGTAAAGAGGAGACATTTTTCGATTCCCAAGCCTGGTTAGACTCCGACTGTGAAAGTGAGTTTATGAGTGTTAATGGAGGTAAGATTTGTGTTACATATATACATGCGACTGATATATGTTTTTAACTAGCTATATACTTGTCGTTTTTTCTCACATTTCAGTTTTAAGTTTATTCTTGTATCTTATTGGTGTTTAAATTGCAACTTTTTCCCCCCTTTTTTGCAGAATTTACACCATCAAGAGGCAATACTCCGTTGCACCATGATTTCCTCAATGGAACACCACCAGTAAAGGGCGGATTACCTACCTTCCCAGCGGGAACACCACCAATGAAGGGCGGAGGACCAGTCATTAACGACGACAAATCTTCTACGACTCCATCTCACCCATCTCCAATGAAGAAGAAAAAGAGACTTTCTGAGCTTTTCAGAGAAAGCATAAGAGAGGACCATAATCTTGATGAGGAAAATGGCGAACCAACCAAAGAAAATGGAGCGTCTGGGAGCCTTAAAGGGGTGGCAGCTCATGGTATTGGCTCAAAGTCAAAGAGGGAGAGGTGGGTGGAGATTGTGCAGGTGAACAACTGTTTACCAAGGGTGCTATCTAGCTGTAGGCCTGTAACTCATCAACAAACACAAGTAAGAAGATAATAAGCCCGAACTGGAGCCCTTATGTGCGGTGATAAAGTGGTCCTGGGACTGTAACTGGGAATGTATATGAATGAGAAGTTTGTGTCTGAGATATTTATGTAAATCCTACTTATTATCTACTGAAAAAATCTGAATATAAACAGCATAACTGAGTTCTTGTTAAGGGTGTGCTGTGTGCAACTGTGCATGGTTTAAGACAACGTAAACAAAGGTTGTCTCAAGTTTGAACAGTTTTAAGCCCTTTTGAGAAAGGAAGAACATGGAACTCTTGAATTATTACTACGTAGTATTATTATTTATATACAAGAACCAAGCTTCACATGATTTGGCTCTAGTTTCGGTTTGGTTCTTCAATTATCCGGTTACTGTGTATTTAGATTTGTGTTTTGATGTTATACAGTAAAATAAGTCTTCAAATGAACTGTACTGTAATAAAATAGCCTATAGATCCATGTTTGAAACAAAATTTGGAAATGATGTTTGTTTGATAAAATTGTACGTACAACTTTTGTATTGATGTTCTTCCAACGTGGATTCACGTAAAACATTGCGTACCATACGAGCATGAGCAAAAGTGACATTTCTCTTGTACTCGGGTTTTTTTTATCAATTGTTGCCTTAAAAAAATATGGAGTAGTTTAACTTTTGCCATCAACATACTAATTTATAGATGGACTAAGTATTGAGAATTTGACAAAATACTACTATAGCTACGTAATCAAAATCTCTTTAGTGACATATAAAATGTTAGGTAATTTCTTTTTTTCTATGCAAAAGCTAGCAACATTATAAAATGTATTTTTGTTATGAGTAAAACATCACCTACTAAAGTTGATTAAACAAGTTGTTCACACAAAACAAACATCAACTTGTATATTCACACGAGTCTAAAATCCCAAATAAAATCCAATTTTTTAGTCTTTCTTATAATTTAATCCCAAGTTCCCAACTATAATGTTAGGTCATAAGGGAGTATTTGAATATGCGTTTTGAAAGTGGTCATGTGATATTGGATAACTCGAACATGGTAATTAGTTACCTAGAAGCTTATGAGAGTTATAGTGTATTAGTACTCAAGCTTTTGTTTTTAAACTTCTTTAATATACCGAGAAATAATTAGTACGACTAAAAACATGTCTGGTTGTATAGCTAAAATTGTGTGACGGTAATTTACTAGTTTGTAAAAACCGTAACCAATAAGATGATAACACGTTAAATTAGACATATAATTAAACATGCTTTTAATCGTCCTAAACATTTCTTTTTTAGGTATAGGGTTGCATTAGTCCAATGGTTGAAGCACTTGTGCTTAAGTCAATAGACCAGGTTTAATTCCTATCCTTGGCATTTGCTTCATATAAGTACCCACCTCTGCAAAACCTATGGGAACACTGTAGAGACTTTGTGGAATAAGAGCTCAGGGGTCCGAGTCTTGGCTCGTGCTCACTCCAGTTGGTGCCCCACTAGGCCAGGAGAGTTGCCGGAGCTATTCCTTGTGGGGTGGACAATGGCTGGTACCAAAAGGCACCCGAGGTTAGGGTGTTCCCGCCAATCTACACCTTTTGTGGAAGGGTAAAGACCATAAAATAACAACGTACTTTCTCAATTTTACCGAGATGAAACACTAACTTTTTTATAAATATTTAAGCCAACCAAACTTACTTTCTTTGTCCTAATATCAACAAAAATATATTTGATTTTCCACATGTAGCTTATTTAATTTACACCTGTATTATTTAACAGTTTTATTATCCTAGTCACTAAAAAAAAAAAAAAAAAAAAANTATATCTGATTTTCCACGTGTAGCTTATTTAATTTACACTTGTATTATTTAACAGTTTTATTATCCTAGTCACTAAAAAAAAAAAAAAAAACGTAGGTTTCCCGCAAAAAAGTCAACCCTAATTTCCCAAATATATACTTTCACCCCATCACTTCCCACTATACACTTTTTTTTCTTTTTTTTTTAACTAAACCCTAATTTCTTTCTCAAAACGATACAATCCCAATTACATGAAATTGATTTGAACAACTAGCGTGATGACTGAAGGTATGCATTATACAATGATCAATTTGTATGTGTAACTGTTATTTTGTAAAGCCCTAATTTATGATGTAACCCTAAATTTCAGGTGAACCAAAGAAGAAGAAATCAAGGAAGGGGGTTTTCACCATTTATGTTAGATATGATGGTTTGTTTACTGGTGGACCTTTGAGATATTCACAAGGTGATATCAAAGAAATAAATGATGTTTCTTTCGAAGGTATGTCCTATGAAAACCTTGTGGAAATATTGAAGAGGTTATTTCCAAATAAGTATTTCTATAGGTTGTATTATTGTAAAACGGGTACCCCATTGAAGTTAGGTATAAAAGAGCTTAAGAATGATAATGATGTTTCTGAAATGTTGAAAGCTGGTTATCTGAATGGGAATAAGATGGATCTTTATTTAGAACATGTTGATTATGATGTTTTAGACTTACTGGAAATGGAAGATAAGGAACAAAATGTAGAGGATAATGATGATAGCTATTCTAGTGATGACTGTGAAGAAGTAGATTATGTGGACTTTCAGAATGAGGCTGATGATGTGGTAATTAAGGATTTTAGTACAAAAGATCCTTTCTTAAATAAGCTTACTAGTGAATAGTGATAAGGGTTTATTTAGGACTTATGTTCATAGACAAGCCCCTGTAAGTGTACCTGAACCAGAAGAAGTTCTTGAGCAGAACACAATCGACCCTGCTTATAAGGTTAAGAAAGGTGTAGTTTATCCAACTTTTAACCCTGATATACCTTGGAATCAGATGAAACCCATCTTAGGTATGAGGTATGAGGACTCTCAACAACTGAAATTTGCTTTGGCCAACTATGGTGTAGCAAATGGTTATTAGCTATGGTATATGAAGAATGACTGGAGGTCTGTTTTGGTATATTGTGGTAGGAATGTTGATGAGGGCAGATGTGCAGCTAAAAAAGGTGACAAAAATAGGTTGATGGCAAATCAGAAAAAAGCTCTAGTGAATAAGGGTGAAAATGTTGTTAGAAATGATTGTGGGGAGGGTACAAGTAAAAGAAATAAGCAAAAGGTCAAAAAGAAACCAGTGAAGAAGAAGATTTCAGCTCTAAAGAGTGGTAATTGCTGTCCTTTTAGACTATATGCTACATGGATGTCTAATGAGCACTCATTCCAAATAAAGTCCCTTATACCTGATCATAAATGCTCTAGGAACTACAACTTGGGTGCTCTTGTAAACTATAAGTGGATTGCAGGCCAGTATTCAAAAGAAATCATATTTGATCCTGATATGCCATACAGAAAAATGAAAGATGACATTAGAGTGAAATTTAAGATAGATGTCAGTTTAGGTCAGTGTAAAAGGGCAAAACAGATGGCATTATATGAGCATGAAGGGGGTCTAATAGAGCATTACAGTAAACTATATGAGTATAAAAATGCTGTTTTACAAACCAACCCTGGGTCCACATGTAGATTAGATGTGGAAGAATCTTCTAATGGCAATGTGTTGTTTAAAAGGATGTACATTTGTTTCAAAGGGGTAAAAGATGGATGGCTAGTAGGTTGTAGGAAGGTAATTGGACTTGATGGCTGTTTCTTGAAACATACATGTAGGGGTGAATTACTCACAGCCATGGGAAGGGATGCAAACAATCAAATGTATCCCATTGCATGGGCTGTAGTTAGGGTAGAAAATGCAGAGAACTGGGGTTGGAGCAACAGGATGGTGGTCTAACAGAAGCACAGGTAAATTTAACATCAAATTTTATTTTTAACACTTTTATAACTAATCATGTACTGCTAAAACAGAGACAACAAATGGAACAGGATGAGGAAATATTTAGAGAATTTATTGAAGAAGAGGAAAGGAAGGAGCAAGAGTTAGCTGATAAAATAAGACAAGAAAAATATTTAGAAAAAAGGAGGTTATTTGCTGAGAATGGAATAGAAGACATGCTTGAAGAAGAACCTTATAACAGAGTAATTCCACAGTAGCTAGTTGGTCAGAACAACCCTTATCATCCAACTCAAGAGTCTGTCATAGTTGGTACACAAGAAAAACAAGATCCAATTGCATCAGCAACATCAACAATTGTTAGTGGCAAAGGCAAAGCAGTTGATACAGCCACTTCATCACCAACTGAAACACCAAAAAAGAAAAAGAACATGAACAAGTGGATGGAGAAGGCATATGTGGGTGGTGTAAGGATTTATCACAAGAACCGTGGCAGATCTGAAAGAATCAAGAATTTGCAGATGAGCAAAGCATATCAGTTTGACCAAGAAGGAAGTGGTTCTACCCCTGAGAAAGCATTTGGAGTTTCTGATTCTGAATAGTTTAAGTATGTTAGGATTATAACTATGTTTTAATGGTCTGTAATGAATATTTAGGATGCTAATCTGCATATTTGTTGGTTTACTTTTGGACAGTGTTGGTGGACCCAAAAGCATGTGGGCACATGCTTTGTGGTATCTTTTGTAAAGAACCTTTAAGTGACTTTTGACCACCATGAATGAACCAATTATGCAGTATTTTAATCCATTTGCAGTATTTTATACATTTGCCATCTTGAATGAACCAAAAAGTAGTGACACTAATCCTGTTATTGTGCTATCAGTTGCATCAACAACATCAACATTGTGCTATTTTGTACCAAATGCTATTTTGCCAATATGCCAAAGTACCAAATGCCAAAATACCAATTGCCAAAAAAAAAAGTCATTTCATTATAAAGGGATACCCATTACAACTGTCTACTACATTAAACCTGCTACAACCAACATGCTTCAACCAAAAGACCATCATACTTTTGCCAAACTAACCTTACCCTACCCTTTTACATCGGTAACACGAAAATTTGTTGGTTGCATCAGTAACATCAACACAAACCTGCTACAACTAACCTAACCCTATTACACTAAAACAGAAACCAAGCCAACACAAACAAGATAACAATTGACTTCAAACTTAAGCAACTTTTTTGACTTTTCTTCATTTGAACCTTAAGTTGCTCCATTTCAACAGCCAAAACAACAAGTTTCTCTTGGCTTGTTACTTCATCTTGCACTTGAACCCTTTGGTAAGGAGTCAAAGTCCTGTACATCTCATACAAGTGAGCTTTGTACCATCCATTGTCTAACTCAGGATCACACCAATCCCATGCCGTACACTTCCTTACCCCTGTTTTCTGCAATTAAAATTAAGTGATGTTAGCATAAAAGAGTTACATAATCAACATTCGAGCAACTTACAAATCTGTTAGGGCAACAAACGAAACGTCTTGCAGGGTTTGAAGGGGTCCAAGAGGTGAGAGTCATTAGAGGAAGCCCGCATTTGCACTCAATTGATGACATCCTGCAAGTGGATTAGAAATTAGGGTTTATCAAATGGGAATTGCGTGTTTTGATTTGGGGGTAAAAGACCAAACGGGTTTATAAAAGGGGGAAGATATTCGGGTTTGGTTCGGGGTTTTTTTTTTTGGGTATGGCCAGGTGGAATTATCAAGGATTTAAAAATATATATAGATATATTACGTGGAAAAGCATAAATATATTTTTGTTGATATTAAGACAAAGAAAATAAGTTTGGTTGGCTTAAATGTTTATAAAGTGTTTCATCTCGGTAAATTTGAGAAAGTACGTTGTTATTTTGTGGTCTTTACCCTTTGTGGAATTACCCAGTGAAGTACATTAAAACCAAAACATCATTCAAGTACAAATGTCATAAGCGATTGTCTTATGACCATATCTGATAGAAACACGTTTAATATAACATCCAATAAACTACACTACCCGAATCCCAAATTACATCAAGCCATGAATGTACCAAACCGTCTTCAAGTAGTTCTCTTGTGATGCATTCTTCAACTTTATGCCTAAACATTTCTCTAATACAATAATAAGCTAACCATGTTTATCTTAAACACGGTCTTATGTCTCACTGATACCTCATGTGTGAAAATGCTTTATAATCAAATTGTCTAGATTCAAATATTTCTTATGATATGTGAGATTGATTTGTTATATATATATATATATATATATATATATATATATATATATATATATATATATATATATATATATATATATATATATATATTGAGATGATTAGTTAACTAAAAAAACCTAAAATGTATATTACCTAAAATCAATAGTAATTTATGTGTCCCAAAATAAATATCAATTTTCAAATTGCACATAGTTTTATGAATTTCCACTAAGTAGACTCTTCACAAATTAAAGATGATCCTCATATATTAAAATCACTCCTGATTGGTTTAAATGTAAATGAACATTGATTTTCAAATATTCCAAAATTTCTTGATATTTCGGTCTTCGGTCCGGTCCGATTTAATTTTACATGAAACCGGCTATTATGCTTTATTGGACCAGACAGACCGACGAACCGAACCAGATCGGACCGACCTAGACATGGACCGAACATTTCGATCTAGTGTTTTGAACCAAATCCATTTTCACTATGATCCAGTCTTGATCGATCCGGTCCGGTTTTTCGTCCGTGATCAGCCCCACATGAAACACACTGAAATAAAATAAAAAGACTCCATCCAAAGTCAAAATAAAAAAAGGGATTATTTTCAATAGTACACAACTACACATCAGATCCCGGAATATGCTAAAAAAATAAATAAATAACAAACTCAACTTAACAAGCTTAAAACCAACGCCCAACAAACAAACAGAAGAAATCATTTTTATAAAAAAGATTGAGTTGAGTAGGTGTAACGATGCCGGAGCAAACGACGTCAATTGATTACGTGATGGAAGCAGCTTCCGGTCCTCATTTCTCCGGTTTACGTCTCGATGACCGCTTTCTTTCCTCATCATCATCTGCACTTGCTGATTCCATCAAACAACCGTTTGTTATCGGTATTTTTATCATTAAATAATGTTGTCAATTAGTTAGTTAGTTAGTTAATTGGTTGTTGATTAATTAATAGGTGTATCTGGAGGGACTGCTTCTGGTAAGACGACTGTTTGTGATATGATTATTCAACAGCTTCATGATCACCGTGTTGTTCTTGTTAATCAGGTTTCCTTTTTTTTTTTTTTTTTTTTTTTTTTTTTTTTTTTTTTTTTTAATGATGTGTGTTGGTAATTTACTATCTATGCTGTTCCAAAGCTAATTGTTCACTAAAGAATTGGGGTTCTCAGTATCACTTAACGAAGGAACTAAAAAGAAAATTGAAGCGAAACCAAACAAAAAAAAGGTTTGTGTTCTCGAGTATCACGTAAGGATAAAAAGAAAGGGAAAAAGACGGAAAAGGAATGGTGATTTTAGTTGATTTTGAAGTAAAATGTTTCCTTCCAAAATTATGCCGAGAATGTTTACTTCTTATTTCTTACTAGAAAAAAAAAAAAAAAAAATGCAATTATTACACTGTTTATCTATCATTTGACATTGACATCTTTACCTTTTAAAATTGGGTTTAGGCCAACTCCCGTTTTGGTACGTAAACTAGAAATAATATGAGTAAAGGTAACAAACTTTCATAAAGTGTTCCAATATGCACATTTTGATGTGTTGTCATGTTAAAAATAGTGACACGTGCTAGATTTTATGATGTGGCAACACATCAAAATGTGCATATTGGAACACTTATTTAGTTATTTTATAGCCTAAACCCTTTAAATTTTTTCTAGTTGGTTGTCATTTGGAAGTGGACTATTATTTTGAGACACACTAAAGCAACAAGATGGACATTTATTTTGGGCCGGACTGGTCGCGTTGTAAAAAGTCTATGGATGTAATTATTGATTAAGGTTGTGTTTAATGCTTAGGGAGGATGTACGTAGCCGTTTATACGGACCCAGCGAGGTTGAAATTCTTGATAGGCCACCTAAATATGTATAAGGTTTTGCATACCAAATTGAAAATGGTCTCAAAATTTGGACTGATGGATGGTTTTTTACTTTACATAAGAGAGAAAGTAACCAAGTTTCTTTCTTTTTTTTTTTTTTTTTTTTTTTTTTTTTTTTTTTTTTTTTTTTTTTTTTTTGAAAAATTTAGGGGGTTTTGTCATTCAACATGTTTTTAGTTTGTACCTAGATTTGTTATGCAATGTGGGCATGTGGCTTATGTGGACAAAGTGAGGTTCGTGACTTTGGTGACTGGGGTCTAGCTAAAGAGTGGGGGGTATTACTAGTAGTATAATTAGAGGGAAGGGGACCCTGGTGGGGCTAGAATTTGCAATTTGATTATAATTTGTTTTGGAGGCGGAAATTAATTTGTTTATATTATTTTAAAATTTGGGTAGGGCTATATAGTGTACTAATACAAAAATATGAGCAGGATTGTAACTGCTAACGTGCACACTCCATCATCGGGTACTAATAAATTCCTTATGCATTTATGTGCCTTTATTGTATATGATTTGTGCAAATGTCATGTTATGAGGCCTAACTTACATAACTTTTCGTGATGCTGGTACTGCTAGTCTTTGCTAGATATAATATATATCCGGGTGTAGGTTGATCAAGTTCTGTAAATAGTGTGTTCCTATTCTAGTCCCAAATGCAAGTTTTCTGTATTCGATGAGAAGTATCCTTGAAGCTCCTAATAGGCCTTTATTGTCTGTTATGCAGGATTCATTTTATCGTGGTTTGAGCGCGGAAGAATCTGAACGTGTCCACGAGTATAATTTTGATCACCCTGGTAATGTTCTTATAAATGTAGGTGTGTCACTTTCTTTTGCTCCAGAATGCTTACTCATGCTGTCTATTTTTTGTCGTTGTTGTAGATGCTTTTGACACAGAGCAAATGCTAGAGTGCGTTGAGAAGCTCAAACAAGGAAACTCAGTACAACTACCCATCTATGACTTCAAAAACCACCGCAGATGTTCCGAATCCTTCCGCCAGGTACTCACTTCTAAACATACTGTATTGAATAGTAAAGAAGCCAATTTTGTAGAATTGCTTCCCCTGACCAGAGAAGTATCTTATATTTCATGATTAAAAGTCAAAACTCAAGTGTATTGCCTCTCTATATTAGGAAGGAATAGAAGATGACTTATCAGTGGTAATTGTCGAATTTGGACCAACATCTTTAAACCGAAGGGCGAAGGGCTATGTGTTTGACTTATGATTATACCTCATAGTAGTTGTTGCCCAAAATCTAGGTTGTATATGTGAAGCTTCATGCCACCAGAAGATAAATGACTTCTAATATACATTCTACACCATATTACTTAATTATGTACTGCTTTTACCTTCTACCTATAGGAATAGGTAATTTTCATAGAGTTGGCAGCAGCAATCAAATTGAAATCATTGACCTAATCCAGAGAGTTCAAGCAAGAGGGTTCAGTAGTAGTAGTAGTCCTGAATACTAATGTATTATCTGTGCAACAATCACTAAGATACTGTAGTACTGTAAAAACATTTTCTTCTTTAACCTGTTTTTTATGTAATTTACAGGTGAATGCATCTGATGTAATTATCTTGGAGGGAATACTGGTTTTTCATGACCAAAGAGTTCGTGACTTAATGAATATGAAGATATTTGTTGACACAGGTGTTTATACTTTAGCTTTCTCGGTACCAACTCTAATTGTTACCAAATTTCTTTGATCCTTGCAAAATTCCATATTTTTTGTATTATTTAATGCTTCCTTAGTATTTAAGTTCTGCGTTCTTCACTCATCATGTAGTATTATTCGTTCTCAGACTGCTCAGTAACCAAGTATCCTGATCATATTCATTGAATAATTCAAGTGAAATCTGAACAGGAGATTAAAGCAGCTACATATATTATATAACTGTACATCCTGGTTGTTAGTTGTTCATGCAGTAGATCATGTTAATTTCGATTAATTGTATTTTACAGCCTAGGTGAGCTTCTGTTGAAATTACCTTCTTATTTATTACTATGCAAACTTGATTATAAACTTCATCCTGATTAATGAATTTATTCTGTGATAGTAATATCTATTGCCCTAACCAGCATGTCTTGTTGATAAATATTTGTACCAGATGCTGATGTGAGGCTTGCTCGTAGAATAAGGCGAGACACAGTTGAGAGGGGCAGGGATGTAAATTCTGTGCTTGAGCAGGTAAGCCCTTTTACATCGTAATGTTTCCAGAAGTATTTGCTTAGAGTTCTCATAAGTTTCGTTGGTCATCTAGCATTGACCAACCAGAGAGATATATGTTACAAAATTAAAAAACTGCAATTGCCATTTTCAGGCTCTACAAGAAGAGTATCTGACATCGTCTTTTATATCTGTGCAGTATGCGAAGTTTGTTAAACCTGCTTTTGATGATTTTGTTCTTCCATCAAAAAAGTATGCTGATGTTATCATACCACGAGGAGGCGATAATCATGTGGCGATAGACTTGATTGTGCAACATATACGCACAAAACTTGGTCAACATGACCTTTGCAAAATATATCCCAACATATATGTGATTCAGTCAACGTTCCAGGTATATTCTGGTTGCTAATTTCATATCATCAATAATTTGCATTAATATTTATCTTATTTCCACTAAGGAACCAACTTTGGGTCCATTTGTTTAGGGTAGGTGAGGTTAACTACTGCTCCCTTGACATAAAATGTGTTATATGATATAAGACATGTACATTGATTCAATATCTGTTTTACAGATTCGAGGCATGCACACATTAATCCGAGATAAAGAGATATCAAAGCATGATTTTGTGTTTTATTCAGATCGACTAATTCGACTGGTACAACACTCTTTAACCTATATGACATTCTTGGAAATGATATATGAAAGTCTGGAATTTTAGTGTTTAATGCAACTTGTTATGTGAAATTGGTTCCAGGTTGTGGAGCATGGCCTTGGTCATTTACCATTCACTGAGATGCAAGTAGTCACTCCAACGGGTACAACGTTATCCAGTGACGTGTGGTTTAGCTTTTAAAAATTGATTGTTCTTTCAGTACAGTACTTAAGTTGCTGGAAATACTGGATGTGTATATTATCATGCATGCGTTGTTGATATTTTGTTTTGTTTTAGTAGCTGTTAATTTTGACGTTTTAAGAATAAAAATAAATACCATTGAAATCTTTTAGTGCCTTTACTCAAAATTTTAATGTAACATAGTAGTAGCATTCAAGGATGACATAGTTACATAGGATGTGCATCAATCTGAACTGTACATAGTTAGAATCATAATATAATCTCCAAGCGATTTGGTTTTTGGCGAGAGTTGTTTTGAATTTATGGTGTAAGAACATGGGAAGGTTGCAAAGCTAATTCTGTCTGTTGGTATACAAAATATCTTTTTTGACAATTAGGAACTGCTTGAGTGTCATTGACAAATTACTGATGTTGCAGGATCGGTATATAGTGGAGTTGACTTTTGCAAAAAGCTATGTGGTGTGTCAATTGTTCGAAGGTAAGTTGATTTTTGAGCATAGTAGACAGTTTATGAGCTTTTAGGATCTTACGGGTTGTACAGCGTCTAAGGAAGTTGGCTTGAATATTGTCTTCTTAGCCACCTGGCATTTTCTTGACAACATTTCGTTTTGCGACAAAAATCTCCATATGTTTCGTACTATATCTTTCTTTTATCAATGCATGGTGAAATGAAATCTTCTTATAACCTGAAGTAACATAACTTTTGCTGTCAGCACTCAGCAGCATGTAAATTATTTTAGCAATAAAACGATGAAAGCATTTGCATTTTATGAATTTTAAGTTTACGATAGCCAGAAAATAAAACACAGTGCAGTCTGAAAAATGATTAATGTTGGTAATTTTGTTTATCTGTCGACTTATCTTCTAAAAAACACTTAAATTTATGGAAGGCTGCAATGAATATGCCATTTTGATCCACAAATACCATAGAATGGTTCTGGCTATGGCTATTAATAAAAAGGGTGGATGAAAATACATATCAATACAAATTACGTGAGCTCAAGTTTTATGGGTAGCGAGAAGCGTTTTGATGATCGCGGCGGTAGTTCCATTTCCTTAACTGTAGTGCTGAATGTGACTTGGGTCTTGGTTTTACTTTTTTAATGCAATTTCATAACCTAGGAATATTTATTTTTCATTTTGCAGTGGTGAAAGTATGGAAAATGCATTGCGTGCATGTTGTAAGGGCATAAAAATTGGAAAAATCCTGATCCATCGAGATGGTGACAATGGGCAGCAGGTAAAGTATCTCAGTTAAGTTTGACGGTTCATCCACTTTTAATCTGTTGGATGCCGGTTTTACTTGTATCTTTTATATTGCTGGTTTATATCACAAACTGTATATATTTCATGTCATGTGTAGCTTATCTACGAAAAGCTCCCAAATGACATTTCAGAAAGACATGTACTTCTCCTTGACCCAGTTCTTGCTACAGGTTGGTTATTTTCTCTATTTTGCTTTTTTCGCGTGCATGATTTAACAAGGTTATAAGAATTGAGGAACCCTTTTCGAGTATGTTACATCTTACAAGTCCCAAACAGTTCACAACATTTGACTGAGTAGATAGTTTCAATGAGATACTGGACTATTTCATAACTGTATAACGGTTTAACTTTTATTTATGACAAATGCAAGATGACAGAAAGTGGTAAGTCTTGTGGATTCAGATCAACAACCTTTAACCTTCTTATAATAATAACAATGGGCAAATAAGTCTGTAACTTGAAAACTGTAGAGAAATGGAAGTGCAATACAGTTTTACCAAATTTTGCATCTTCCCCGAAATTTTGTGATTATCCTATTGATAACAAACTAAATTACCTGTGTGTGTGATTTGGCTTACAGGTAATTCTGCTAATCAGGCAATTGAACTACTGATACAGAAAGGGGTGCCTGAGTCATACATAATATTCCTGAACCTCATCTCGGTGAGTTCCCGTGTCTAGGCTCGGTTAGACATAACAATATTATCCCATCTACTTTCAAGCTATGATTGGGTCAAATTTGGGTTGTGTTTTACTCACCAAAGGGTAAAATGAAAGAATTCCCAATGTTGAACCATGTCAAACAGGTTAAAGCTCAATGGAGACATAGTGTATTAGCTGTATGATGGGTGTGTAGATCTTTGCCTCTCTAAATAAAAGGGTTGAAATTTGCCGAATATGTATTCTAAATACATAAATTCTCCAAAATCGTTTTTACCAAAAAATTATAATTATCATTGTGAATAGATAGTTTGGAATTGATATTTAACATGTTATTTATCTATGAAGCAATAAAAACTGATAGTGTTTCTGGGCTAGCTGAACCTTATCTGACTCATTTAAGCTGTACCAAATAGTCATCCGCCGTGCCTATTTTGCAACTTTTTACTAATGCATTGACCGTTCTTGTTATGTCATTTATTCAGGCCCCAGAGGGAATCCATTGTGTTTCAAAACGGTTCCCTGCTGTGAAGATAGTAACATCAGAGATTGATGTTGCTTTGAACGACGAGTATCGTGTAATACCTGGTCTTGGTGAGTTTGGTGACCGTTACTTTGGCACCGACGACTGATGATGATAGGATATTAAGATGATCGATGATTGGGATCAGTTACCATGAGGTTTCCTTCGTTATTTGCAATCAACTATAGGGCCTAGCACCTCATGTTGATGGAAGAAGCATCATTCTGTACCCTTTGAGATGTTTTACTGATTCCCTTGTCCGTCCGTGTGTTTTGGTGGTTATTTGTAAATATTGAAGCCATTTGGTATGAATTTTTCAAATGATATTTAGGTGTCCCAAATTGCAGAATGCAGATGCCAATCATTTCAGTTTGCTACTTCATATATTGTGTTTTCTGAATTTACAACAATATTTGTTCCTGAACTTGACCAAATGTTTGTGTTCTTGTTTTCTTTCATTCAGTATGTTTGTGTTTGTGATTGTAGGTCTCCTAATAGATCTTTTTAAACCATTGTAGTTGGAAACGAATTACATAAGTTAAGAGCATCCCCAATGATATAGTCTTTACAGACTTTTCTATTACATAAAGGTTTTGAAAAGGTTTATTGCGTTGAAGCAAAAGACATTTTTGGCAAAAGCTTGGAGTTTAAGCTATTGATCAAGTTGTTAATATTAGCATTATATAATTGGTTTCTCTCTTCACTGTGATTTAACATTGAAAACTTTAGCATTAGAAATGCCCATATTTTTTGTAGCTACACATGCTGGTTTCGAGTATTCTCTCCAATTGTACTGCTAGTTTTTCCTTTTCTTTTAACTGAAGTTGATTGATACATAACGCATAAGGATGTCGCAATATTGTCATATTGGCATTTGAATGAATAATCAATTAGGAGGAGTTTGTTAGTTCAAATCTCACTTCAAGCCTGTGCATTATGTGAGAGATTGTTAGTTTAAATCTTATCCTTTGATAGAAATTGCGCTAAGTGAAATAAACTTTCTAACCGATAGTAACAAAGTTTGATGAGTGTTTGAATTATATTTGGTTGTACCGTAACAATAAATACCCGCTCTTTAAATTTAACTAATCTCAACCAACTTACTGTAATATACAACCAAGTTATGCACCATGAAAAGAAATACAAGTCATAAAATAATAATCAAGTGTTCTGTTTTAGTCACTCAAATATAAAAGTTTCACAAGTTTTAAAAGTGTTACTCCGTATTATTTTAGTTATTCAAATATAAAATATTCCACAAAAAATGAACCACTGACTTTGAGTGTTTTTTAAAAGGAAAATATTTGGGAGGCTTAAAATGTGACTAATTATGTGCTTAAATAAATGTGACAATAAATTATTGTTTTGTGAAGAAGTGATCCTTCTGCTGTCAACAATAGAATATTGACACATAATATTATGCATATAATTAAGGATATAAGCTATGCATGCTTTTTATAGAATAAAACGTCTACTTGTTCATATCTGTCTGAAACAATTTATATTATCCATTCATTCCCGCGCCACCATCACCAAAAAAAAATGCCCGTCTTCTTCCTGTCCGTTCCACCGTAAGTCTCTCTCTCCTTCTTACCACACCATCACCATGTGACTGTTTCTTTTAGGGATACTGTGCTAGTCTTACAAAATAAGAAAAGAATTTGCAACAGTACCGGAATATGCTACTCGTATTTATTCATCATCCACTAATGAAGAAAACAAACACAGCTAGCTTTAAAAAAGAAAAGCTTAAAACCAACGGCAAAGAATATATCCTTTTTATATGTATATAAATTTCACAACAACTTATGAGTAGGTATAACGATGACTGCTTACATCCCGATTGATTACGTGATGGCCTGGAAGCTGCTTCCGGTCCTCATTTCTCCGGTTTACATCTCGATGACCGCTTTCATTCGTCGTCATCATCATCTGCACTTGCTGATTCCATCAAACAACCCTTTGTTATTGGTACGTTGCATCAATTAGTTAGTTAGTTAATTGGTTGTTGAAATGTTTGTTTGTTGATTAATATATATAGGTGTATCTGGAGGGACTGCTTCTGGTAAGACGACTGTTTGTGATAAGATTGTTCAACAGCTTCATGATCACCGTGTTGTTCTTGTTAATCAGGTTCCATTTTATATCTACTGTTTGATTGTCAGATATTTTGTTTTTAGCTAAATAGAGTTACTTATGTTATAGCTTAATAATGGTGAGGGTAATACTAGAGGGAAGGGGACCTTGGTGGGGCTGGAATTTGCAATTTGAACATAATTAAATTCTTTTCGAGGCGAAAATTTCTTTTGTGTCTGTTATGCAGGATTCGTTCTATCGTGGTTTGAGCGCTGAAGAATCTAAACGTGTCCACGAGTATAATTTTGATCACCCTGGTAATGTTCTTAAAATATAGGGCGTACGTGTCAGTTTTTGTTTTACCAAAAAATGCTTACTCATGCTGTACTTTTTTGTATTTGTTTGTAGATGCTTTTGACACAGAGAAAATGCTAGA
Organism: Artemisia annua; assembly: GCA_014162995.1. Classification (NCBI taxonomy): domain Eukaryota; kingdom Viridiplantae; phylum Streptophyta; class Magnoliopsida; order Asterales; family Asteraceae; genus Artemisia; species Artemisia annua. Next base: position 58,287 of record LBNU01035767.1, on the reverse strand, counting down.
GTGCATGGAAAAGCTCAAACAAGGAAACTCGGTACAGCTTCCCATCTATGACTTTAAAAACCACCGCAGATGTTCTGAATCCTTCCGCCAGGTACCTGCTTCTGAAACTATGGGAACAAGTCAATTTTTGTAGAGTTGGCAGCTTCAATTCAAAATTATTGACCAAATTCAGATAGTTGAAAGAGGGTTCGAGAGTAGTAGTCCTGACTGCTGTAGTACTGAAGACATTTCCTTTTTTAACATATTTTTCGTGTGATTGTCAGGTGAATGCATCCGATGTAATTATCTTGGAGGGAATACTGGTTTTTCACGACCAAAGAGTTCGTGACTTAATGAATATGAAGATATTTGTTGACACAGGTGTTTATACTTTAGCTTTCATTGGATCACCCGTACTCGCTACTAAATTTTTATGATTCTTGCAAAACACCATCTTCTTAGTATTCTTTCATGTTTCATTGGTATCCCCGTCAGATGCAGAACTATGAATATATAGATGATTAGAAATGATCCGTGATATCTGGATTTACTCTATTGTGAATAAAAGCGCACATACTTCACTATATCAAAAGTGACATTTCACCAAGTTTCACTTGGTGACTTAGGTATTTTGTTTTTCAGTCTTCACTCATCATGTAGTCTTATATATTCTTTCTTAGCCTGCTCAGTAACCAAGTATCCTGATCATGATTGTTGAATAATTGTCAAGTGAAATCTGAACAAGAGACTAAAGCAGTATATCCTGTATTTTCAGTTGGTCATGTATAGAATTATGTTCATTTCGGTTGATCTATATGTCTTATACTGCCTAGTTGAGCTTCTGTTGAAGTTACCATCTTATTGACCTTATTACCATACAAAACTGCGTATAAATTGCATCCTGATTAATAATTTCCTTCTTTGCTAGAAATGTTCATTTTCCTAACCAACATGTCTCACTTCATTATTTTGTTGACGATAATTGTACTAGATGCTGATGTGAGGCTTGCTCGTAGAATAAGGCGAGACACAGCTGAGAGGGGCAGGGATGTAAACTCTGTACTTGAGCAGGTAGGGTCTTTAACTTCCCAAAGTTTCCAGAAGTATCTGTTTAGAGTTTTCAGAAGTATCTGTTTAGAGTTTTCATAAGTTCCGTTGGTCTTGACCAATATCTGACAAAAAAATTGTTTATTAAAACTAAAAATGCACAGCTACCATTCTCAGGCTCTACAAGAAGAGAAAATGACATCATGTTTTTATCTGTGCAGTATGCAAAATTTGTTAAACCTGCTTTTGATGATTTTATTCTTCCATCTAAAAAGTATGTTGATGTTATAATACCACGAGGAGGTGATAATCATGTAGCTATAGACTTGATTGTGCAACATATCCGCACAAAGCTTGGTCAGCATGACCTCTGCAAAATATATCCCAACTTATATGTAATTCAGTCAACATTCCAGGTATTCTGTTTGCCGTTTTATCATCATCAGTTATGGTCTGATACTTATGTATGTATGATGATATAAGATATGTACATTGATTCAAGATCCCTGTTGCAGATTCGAGGCATGCACACATTAATTCGAGATAAAGAAATATCAAAACATGATTTTGTATTTTATTCAGATCGCCTAATTCGACTGGTAAATAACTCTCTATCCTACATGAAGTTCTTAGAAACTGGTATTTAAAGTCTGAATTTTCAGAATTAAATCCCATTTATCATATGAATTTGGTCCCAGGTTGTGGAGCATGGCCTTGGTCATTTACCATTTACTGAGATGCAAGTAGTCACTCCAACAGGTACAACGGTATCCAATGACACTCTGTGTTAACTTCTCATATAACTGGTTGTTTTTCATGACATACTGCATGCACAATGGTAACTTGTGTTAAATCTTAACACAGTGCCACGTCAGCGCCACATCAGCTTTAATTAACACTTTCACCTTAACTCACCAAAAAACACCCACAATCATAACTCAACCTTAACTCAACAACAATTTACAAAAACACTCCTTCATTTAGGGGGGAAGTGAATTTTTTTTTTTTTTTTTTTTTTTTTTTTTTTTTTTTTTTTTTTTTTTTTTTTTTTTTTTTTTTTTTTTTTTTNCGATCATAACGCACGTTAAGGGGTGTTTAACGCAAGAGTTGCGTTACTGTTGTTTATGCTCTTAAGGTGCTGGAAACTATTGGATGTATATTGTCATGCATTGCCTATTGATTTTTTTGTTCTTTTTAAGTAGCTGTTAGAATTTCAGTAAAAGAAGGTTAATGTGGATGGAGGAAAAATAAATAAATAAATAACTATATATATATATATATATATATATATATATATATATATATATATATATATATATATATATATATATCTATATATATAGATATATAGATATATATATATATATATATATATATATATATATATAAAAAAAAAATATAAAAATAAAAAAATAAAAAATAAAAAAAATAAAAAAATAAATAAAAAAAATAAAAAAAAAAATAAAAAAAAAAAAAAAAAAAAAAAAAAAAAAAAAAAAAAAAAAAAAAAAACCACTCCCTTTTTCTATTTTTTTTCTCACTTTTATGTAATCTTTTAGTGCCTCTAGTTAAAAGATCAATGTAACATAGTAGTTGCATTCATGCATTACATAGGATATGCATCAATCTGGTGTGTACATATTTAGTATTATATAGCTTAAAGCTCCATGCAATTTGGTCTTTGGCTAGAGTGGTTTCGAATTGAGGCCTAAGAATGCGGGAAGATTGTGAAGCTAATTCTGTCTATGACTACATGTATGATATCCTCTTTAGAATAAGGAGTTTCCTGAATATTGTTGATAAGTTGTTGCTTTTGCAGGATCAGTGTATAGTGGAGTTGACTTTTGCAAAAAACTATGTGGTGTCTCAATTGTTCGAAGGTGAGTGGCCTTTTGAGCACAGTAGACATTCGTTGACTTATCTTCTAGAACTTTAAATTTGATTTTTCTGGAAGGCTCTAATGAATATGCCACTTTTAATCCACAAATACCAAAGGATGGGTCAGGCACAGTGTTAACTATCAAATCACGGTTAATAAAAAGGTTGTTTGAAGATATATGTTAATACATATTACGTGAGCTCAACTTTTATGGGTGTTGGGAAGCATATTCACATGTGTTTGTGACAGGATTTATAGTGCTGAATGTGACCCGTGTCTTGGCTTAATTTTTAATGCATTTTGATAACTATGAAAAACTTTCATTTTACAGTGGTGAAAGTATGGAAAATGCATTGCGTGCATGTTGTAAGGGCATAAAAATTGGAAAAATCCTGATCCATCGAGATGGTGACAATGGCAAGCAGGTAAAGCATCTCAGCCTAGTTTTGTCAGTTTATCCACTTTTAATCTGTGGATGTTGGTTTTACTTGCATCATTTATGTTACTGGTTCATATAACAAACTAGTATATATCTTCCATATCATGTACAGCTTATCTATGAAAAGCTCCCAAAAGACATTTCAGAAAGACACGTGCTTCTCCTTGACCCAGTTCTTGCTACCGGTTGGTTATTTTTCTCTTTTTTGCTTTTTACATGCATGATTTAATAAGGTTAAGAATTATGGTAAACCTTTCTGAATATGTTACATCTTACAAGTCCCACAACTTTCACAACATTTGACTGAGCAGATAATGTTGATGAGATACTCGACCATTTCATAACTGTTTAACGGTTTAACCTTAATTTATGACAAATGCAAGATGACAGAAAATGATAAAATCTTGTGAGTTCAGATCAACAGCCTCAACCTTGTTATAATAACAAGGGGCAAATAGGTCTTTGTAACTTAAAAACTGTATAGAAATGGAAGTGCTTCAATCTTAAAAGGACATCTCGGATGCTTGAATTCAGTTTTACCAAATTTTGCAACTTCCCTGAAATTTGTTATTGTCCTTTTGATTGCAAACTAAATCACTTTTGTGCGTGATTTGGCTCACAGGTAATTCTGCTAACCAGTCAATTGAACTACTGATACAGAAAGGGGTGCCTGAGTCATACATAATATTCCTGAACCTCATCTCGGTGAGTTCCATCGTCTAGGCTCGCTACACATAACAATTTCAGCCAATTTACTTATGAATGGGTCAATTTGGGTTATGTTTTACTCTAATAGCTCAAATGAAAGAATTTCCAATAATGAATGGGTCAATTTGTGGATAAGAATTTCCAATAATGAACCATGTCAAATGGTTGAAAGTCACCTAAGGGCCTTTGGCATAGCGGTATGTGAATGACCCATTAACCAAAAGGTTGTGGGTTCGAGTCTCAGTTGAGATATAGCGTATTAGTTGTATAATGTGTGTTTAAATCTTTGCCATTCAAAATAAAAGCATTGAAGTTTGCAGCAGATTTATTCGGAATACATAAAACCTCCAAATTTGTTTTTACCAAAAAGTTCGATTATATTGTTAATACGTAATATATACTTTCTGATATTTAACACATTACTTATCTACATTGCTAAAGAAACTGACAGTGTTTGTGGGCCGGTTCAACCTGACCTGACTCATTTAACCCGTTTCAAACAGTTACCTGACATGCCTATTTTGCAACATCTAGTCATACTACATCTTATGCATTGGTCATTCTTATTACTCATTAAAATTGTCATTTGCTTAGGCCCCAGAAGGAATCCATTGTGTTTCAAAACGGTTTCCTGCGGTGAAGATAGTAACATCAGAGATTGATGTTACTTTGAACGACGAGTATCGTGTAATACCTGGTCTTGGTGAGTTTGGTGACCGTTACTTTGGCACTGACGCTTGATGACGATAAGATTTTAAGATGATCGATGATTGGGATCAGTTAACCATGAGGTTTCCTTCTTTATTCGTAATCAACTATAGGGCCTAGCACCTCATGTGATGGAAGAAGTATCATTCTGTACCCTTTAAGATGTTTTACTGATACCCTTGTCTCTCGGTGTGTTTGGTGGTTTAATTGTAAATATTAGGTGTCCCAAATTGCAGAATGCAGATGGTAATCATTTCAGTTTGCTACTTTATATATTGTGTTTTCTGAATTCACAACAATATTTATTGCTGAACTTGCAATAAATTTGTTCTTGTTTTATTTCATTCAGTATGTTTGTGTTTGTGATTGTAGGTTTCGTAGTAGACCTTTTTAATCATTGTAGTTTGAATTGTATGACAAAAGTTAAGAGCATCTCTGCACACGTCTTTATAAACTTCTCACTGTTACAAAAAGCTTAATTGCATTGGTTTGAAAGACCTTTTTTAACAAAAGCTTGGAGTTTAAGTTCTTGTTCAAGTTGTAAATATTAGCATTATAATTGTTATCTCTTCCTCCATTGTCATTTAGATTGAAATACTTTAGCTCTGAAGATGCTCACACATTTTTTAACTACATAGGCTGGTTTCGTGTATTCCCTCCAGTTTTGCTAGTTTCTCACTCTTTTAATTGAAAACGATGCATAATGCTTAACGATGGCACTAGTCTAATTATTTTTTTGAAGATTCTTAAATATCTATGCTGTTTGTATATACCGAAAATGATGCTTAACCAGCTTCATGAGTGACTAAGCAATCAAGAAGCGTTTGTGGGTTCAAGTCTCGGTTGAAACATGTGTGAAATATTATGTGATATAGTTAGAGCATTCCGTTACGCCCAATAACATCGAAGTTACCCTACCGGTTTTGGTGTTCTTGATTTAACTTTTAGCTGTTTGGTTAATACTGTGTTATGTGTGTTTATGCGGATATTAGTGAGTCATAGACTGTGTTTGGGACAAGGCTTTTAGGGGCTTATATGGGCTTGAGTTGCTAAAATAAGCTTTGTTTGTTACACAGGCTTATGGAAGCTTTTTAAAGCCATAAGCCTTCATAAGCCAATCCAACTAAAACGAGCTTATGGGGGCTTATAGTTGGTTAAATTAGTTAAATATCTTTTAAAATATAACAGAGCAAAAGTTGTAAATATATATGAATTTAATTTGATGTATTTTTATGAGATTTTACATTAATAAGCTTTAGCTCTAACTAATTCGCCAAACAGCTTCATAAAAATATAAACTCCACCTTCCAGCTTATAATATAAGCTCTAGCCTCAGCTAGGGATGGCAATGGGCGAGAAAAAACCCACAACCCACGGGTACCCGCCATAAATGGGTGGGTAAACGCGTCAATTTTCACCCATGTGTGGGTCGTGGGTGAAAATCTGTACCCATCAGTGGGTGGCGGGTGGGTGGCAGGTGAGGCATACCCATCACGGGTAAACCCATGACACTCATTTAAAATACCCACAGGTATACCCGTCAAATTACCCGTAGATGTACCCATAAACCCATGTTATTAATTATACTAATTAAAATATGTATGATATTGCAGATATACATTTAATGGTTACCATTAAGTCTTAAGAAAACGCAAATAACCTAAAAGTTTGTTTGAGTTTCAAGACTAAAAAGAGAATATGAAAGATCAAATAATCAAAGTTGTATTTCGTAAATTGATTGGTGTCTTATTACGCAGTTTCATAGTTAGTTTTTATATCATCGTTTTGTAATTTTGTTGCATAACATTAACCCATGTATAACATTAACCCATGGGTTTACCCATTGGCGACAAATATCCGCGGGCAAGGGCATGGTAGAAAATTGTACCCATTGGTGGGTGAAAAAAAAAAAAAAAAAAAAAAAAAAAAAAAAAAAAAAAAAAAAANTCGAAACGGCAATTTGGATTAATACCATATTAGCAAGGAGCTAGGTGGAGGGGAACATTATTATACAGGAACATAAAGTGTGATCGGAGGGTTGATAAACCACTGGATCCAATTACAAAAACTTGTTCTTCGCCTACTAGAGATCCAAGTGAAAGAGTATAGCTTAATGTCATTTAGAATAAGCTCATTCTTAGGCCTTTTTGAACCGAATGTAGATTCATTTCTAAATCGCCAAAGAACCCAAAGAGTAGTTTGGACTACGACATCAAGGAAGGGGGTGTAGTGAGCCGAGAAGTTAGAGTGATCTGCAAGGTAAAAATAAGTTAAATGGTGTTTTGATTGCTATAATAATCCAGTTCAACAACCTGATGACCTTGCGGCCGGCTTTATATATAGGTTGCATTTGGCGAGGGGCTTACGGGGACTTGAGCTTTTAAAATAAGGTAGCTTATAAAATAAACTTTGTTTATTACACACGCTTATGGAAGCTTTTATAAGCCATAAACTTTCATAAGCCCAAGCCAATTAAAATGAGCTTATTAGGGCTTATAGTTAGTCAAATTACTTAAATAACATCCAAAATATATTTTGATTACTACGCAAAAGCCGAAAATATATCTAAAATTTACGCAAGTTTACATTAATAAGCTTTAGGTCCGACTAATTCATCAAACAATTTTATAAAAATATAAGCTTTATCTTCCGGCTTATAATATAAGTTTCAGCTCGAGCCACACCCCGGCCTATTTCGCTAAACGTAATAGTAATGTTTAAAGATGAATGATACACTCACAAAAAAAAAAGTAATAATAAAAAAATAAATAAATAAATAAATAAAAAATCCACAAAATGAAGTGTCACTCCCTGATTGATGTACTTTTTGATAGTTTCTCTCTCTTCTCTGATTTAGCACCCACTCTCTGACATATCATTTTGTGGCTGGTTTTGTGGATTTGTTTTTTTTGGACGCAGCATTTCTCATGTTTAAGTGAGTAGATAGATTGAGTTTCTAATAGAGAATTTAAAAACTTTTATTACTGTATTAGTTACAGCTAATCTCATATTACCTTTTTGCCCCAAAATAGAAAAGATACTGTACTTGCACTTGTTTATACCCGTCTGAAACATTTATCCATTCATTCCCGCGCCACCACCATCACCAAAAATGTCCGTTTTCTTCCTCTCACCTCCACCATCACTCTCCCACTCCTTCTTACCCCACCACCGCTCCACCACCACAACAACCACCATCACCTCATGCTCCTCCGTCCAAACGCTACCACCGCTGACGTCACCTCAATCATCATCATCATTATCATCAATTCCAAACCCTAACATCACTCCCACTACCTCATCCTCATCACCGTGTTCACTCAACTGTCCTCATTTCGAATCGTAACTTTACTTAATTAATAACTTAAATTGAATTTTGAAGTTTAATTTTTTTTATTAACTTATCCGTATATAAATGTAAATGTTTGTTACTTAGTTGTGGTTTTGATGATGTTACAGGTGTTCGGGATGTACACATGAGCATAATTTACACCGTCCGATTGTTTTACAAGAGGCGACCACGTTTTTTAAGAAGCACGGTGTATCCGATTTCACTTTCGATACTTGTAGACTGGTATGTGTATATATATACATCACATTCAATTGTTTTACTACTTTTTTTAGCTTATACCTTTATCTATACTCCCCGCATTTACAGAGAAAACGTACACATTTGCTTAAAACTTAAAAATTTAAAAAACGAGTAATGTTGTCGGACTAAAATACCACTACTTATAAAAGGCCATGATTTAAATACATAATTACAATTTAAACCACTAACTTTCTTCACTCTCAGTTATACACATAATAAAAAAAAATTGTACATACAAATTAACGTTGTTATACACCGTCGCCGCTATGAGCGGGTAATCGTGTGGTACTTAATAAATGATGAATATGTTTGTGAATCTGTTTTAACTTATATTTGGTAACGGTAGCAACGTCTTACAGTTATCGTAAAAAAGAAAAAAGTAAAGTAACTCCCAATACCGTCTTCCACGGGTTATGGGTCCCAATACCGTCTTCCACGGTGTATGGGGGAGGTTGAGACGTAGACAACCTTACCCCTACCTAAGGTAGAGAGGCTGCTTCCGGTTCTATCAAAGATAGAAAAGGACCCCCGGCCTTGCAAGGGGTGAGGATCGAACCCTTGACCTCTGTCTTCAGAGGCAAAGGTGTTAACCACTTGATCCAACCTTGCTCTTTTTTTACAGTTATCGTATTTTAGCTAAGTTATTCTACAATGTTGTTCCAGAAGTAGATACATTTATTGTGATGAAATGTAATGTGCTCTGTTAATCCTGCTGTATATTATTTAGGTTACATTTTACGAGTGTATGCAACATACTTGCGTTTTCGTGCAATTGTATGTAACACACTCACACTTTTGTTGCCACTGTATGTTACATACAATAGTAAAAAAGTAAAGTAACTTATTTACTATGGGAAAATAGGTGAAACTATGTGGCGTTTTTGGTGTAAGTGACAAAAGTCAATTTACATTTCATCAATATATAAATTCGTCTCTTTCCTTGAGAAGTGCCAGAATCTTGTTTTTTTAGGGAACGTAGATTATATATTGAAAATAAAGCTCATGAAGTTTATGATTGAAATGATTTTGGTTTTCTTAGTCTTAGAGTATGTTTGGCAAAAGCTGTATGCTGTAAGGTGTAAACTGCAAAGCTGTTAACATGAACTACAAGGTGTATCTTTTTTTCAATAAAAGTTTTTGGTAAGTTAGCTGTTAAATGTTATTATAAGATGTAAAATGACATAAAAGGACGTATCTATAATGGTATACAAATTTTTGGAGGGTATATCCAAGATGTTTAAAAAGCTTCATGAATCAGCTTTTCATTTAGGAGCTATTTGTTTGAAATAAAAGCTTGAAGTTAATGTATCCAAACGGAGCTACTTATTTTAGAGGAGATTATGTTTGTAACAAGAAACTAACAGCTCCCCAAAAAGCCCCTACCAAACAGGCCCTTACTCTCAACTCTCAATATTGATGGAACTTACCTTTTGTTTTCGTTATGAATGGATATGTATATTTAGATAGTAACATTTGTTAAATTGCAGTGGGGATGGAGGTGCCGGGCTAAACTTGCTATACGAGGATCATCAGCTGATCCTCAGATTGGGCTATATGAAGAGGGCACACACAACGTAGTGGATATACCTGATTGCAAAGGTCTGAACCTTTGTCTCCATATTTATTAATGTGCACTTATCACAGATTTTAATTTAAAACTTAGGCAGAGGAATTGCAAATATAACTAGCTATCCACGGAACATGTATGCATATATACGCAGGCAGTGTCTAATGTCATAGCCCATTGGAGAATCAACTTTAACTAGATGACAAGATAAAGTAATGCAGAAGTCGTAAATTTACCAATATTTGTGTACTAGCACAGTTTATATATCTTTGTTAGTCCCTTCTGTACCTATGGTAGTTGATGCTAGTGCGGAATCATAAAAAAATGACCTAAGAATACCATTAAAATTCTTTTTGAGCTAATTCTGGAGTTTTACATCTTTCATCTGTGCAGCCCATCATCCAAGCATAAATGCTGCCGTGGAGCTCTTGAAAAAAGGTCTTATATCTTCAACGCAATTCTTTTTCTGGAACGTGTATGTATTTTAGTAGACAAGATTTCTGTAACAAAAGATAATTAGGCTGATATGGCTTCTATCTTTCGTAATTTTTTTGTTATTTCCTGTTGCAGGTATAAAGATACTGAATATCGAACCTTATGATGAAGATGAACGGACTGGTTATTTGAGATATGTTCAGGTGTAATATGTTTTCATTTTATATGGAGATTATAATTAGCTGAGAGTAAGTCGTATGTATATTTGCTAATGCGACGGTTATTTATAGATGGCTGTCACCACATACAACACATCTCTCCCTGCTTCTGAAAGATATAGAAGTGGTTAGTCATTACTGCTACTAGTAGCTTATAGCTGTATGCATATTATATGTGGACTATTAGAACTGCCTTGGATCATAAAGATGCAATACTCATTTCATATTTTACAGGTAGAGTACAAGTTTCTTTAGTTTGGAACGCACGCAGTGAAACTTCGGCAAGTGCAGAAAAATTGAATGACTTAGCTACGGTACTCTAATAACTACTACTTCCACATTAGCTGCTTTTCTATTTTTTATAGACTAAAATCTTAAATTAAGATGATGATCTATTTTCCTATGAAATTTTACCAACTCTAATAAATATGCATCTTTGTGGTTTGCCTTGTAGTTCTTGTGGAGAAATGGGGGGCCGAACAGTAAAGCTCATTTAATTCATTCAGTTTGGGCAAACTTCCAAACGTCTACTAACAATGTGAGTGCTGTACTTCTGTTTATGCTACTCAAGTAGTGGTTTTGGGAGAGAATTGCTTTAGAAAATGATTATCATGTCAAGGCCTTACAGTCAGATAATGTAATAAGACTTTTCTGTGGTAAAAGGACGTTGTGAGTTATAACAGTTGGGTGATGTAGATGATTTTGAAGTTTAATTTAAATACTAGTATGTTTGTTAGTTTATGATTTTGGATTTAATGTGTGTTCCCTATATAGTAATAGCCTTGTTTGGAATAAACAATGTCAATCAGTTTTTTATGCTTAACTTGAGAATGGTGAATAATGGTCACCCTTTACAATTGAGGAACAACTTATTAATTTACCTTGTTCTGGTGATGCAGGTAATTTTTGGAAATAGATGGAGACATATATTAGGAGAAAGAGATTTCTGGGAGCATGTTGGAGGAATTGATGTCTATTTGGCTCCATCAAGCTTTGGCCAAGCAAACACAAAGGTAAGAAATTTATCCACAGTGGAGGTCTTTTTATATTTCCTATAGAAACTACATGCATCATCCTAGGTTCTGTTTCTGGTAAATTAGAATTTCAGCTATTCTTCTTTTTTAAATGTCTTATTGGTCAGTTACCACCCAGTGCAAATCTAATTGCTTTTATTTAAATATGGTAGTTTTTAATCTTTTATAATGGTTTCCTAATCAGCACTGTGCATTCTATTGATGGCATTGTTTTCATTCTTCAGGCTTTTGATTCTTTGCTTCAAAAACTACATAAATATGTCCCTCTTGGTGCATCGGTTACTGACTTATATGCTGGAGCTGGAGTCATTGGATTGTCATTAGCTTCCACAAGAAAATGCAGGAAAGACTAGTTCATATGTTTTGATTGCTTTGAAGTGGTTATTTCATTAACTAACAGTACTTGTGCTTTACTATAAATATTTTCAGATCAGTTAGATGTGTCGAGATCAATAAAGAATCCAAGCTAGCTTTTGAGAAGACAATTGAACGGCTTCCAAGCTCCCTTGATAGCAGCATTAGTTGGCATCATGCTGACACTTCACTTGTTAGTATTAAAGTTTTTATCTCCACATTCTTATTATTGTTTAGTTTAAGCTCATGCATGCAGTAGTCTCATGATTATGTTATTAGCAATAATTTCTTGGAGGAATTTGGTTGGCTAGAAAATATATTCTATTATTTGTGATGAGATAAAATGTAAATGCTGCTTTATTGAATCAAGCCACGAAAACTGTATATACACTACGGGTGATCTAAATTAGTATATTGGTAATTTTGACCCATTTACCTGTCAATGGGTTGAGTTGGGTTAATTTTAATCATTAACGGGTCAAACAGGTAAAGTGGAAAACTTGTTCAATGGAAACCGATCAAATGGCTTGAAGTTTTGAGGTTGGAAGTCGCAAAAAGCAAATTTGTAATGCATAATACCTCCTAAATCATTTCATCCCAAAAAATAGAATATTATTGATTTAAGTTAGGTAATATAATTTTGCGATCATGTTTGACACGCTAAAGTGTGTCTGGTCATCCCACATCAATAAATCCTTTTGACCTGCATTTACCTCGAGCATTTTGAGACTTGTACAAAGTCAAGTAAAGTTGTGGTCATACTTATATTGTGTTTCATCTACTGCTTCTCACAGGACCCACTTTCTTGGCTTGTGGGATCAGATGTTCTTGTGGTTGATCCTCCTAGAAAGGGGCTTGACCCAGCTTTGATTGGTGCTTTAAGGGCGATTAAACAAGCAGAGCGTAAAGCCATGACTCTTGAAAGGTAGGAATAGTTATGTAATTTAGTTGACTTTTTTGTCAGGTTCTCTGATTAGAAAGTCAAGAACCTAAAGTTATGGTGTGTTCTGTTTTTCTGTCACTGTAGCCCAACCGTGAATGTGAAAGATGAAAAACGACCTTGGATTTTACGAGCAAGAGAAGATTCAGTTAATATTCCAAGCAGAACCATACAAGAAGAAAGTCGGTCACTACCTCAAACACTTATTTATATAAGCTGCGGATGGGAAAGCTTTAAAGAGGTACATCTGGGTCTCATCCTTTCAGAGTGGTTGCTAAGAACTAAATTTAGTTCACTAGTTTTTATAATTCCAAAAGTGCAGATATGCATGTGAGCTTACTAATGTACATGAATTGTATTACAGAATTGCACGGCGTTACTCTCAAGTAAGGCATGGCATTTGAGTAAAGCCCATGGTTTCAATTTCTTTCCTGGTACCCAGAGGTATCTCTTTTGTGTTATGTTATTTACTATTTCACTTTGTACAGTGCTATGATTAAATTGGAATAATCTGGTTTTGGTTTCATAACTTTTCCATATTTGATCGTCGTTGAAATGACATATGCAGCATTGAAATATTGGCTGTATTTAAACGAGGAACTGGAGCAAGTGTCAAGAAAAAGAAATCCGGAAAGAAGAAGAAGAAAATCAAGTCTAAAATTCAATAGAAATTCCTTTAGAATGTGTGACATTGTTGTCATTAGATTTTAGCTATTTTGTGTACAACCGACTAAACAGTTCAGATCTATAAGAATTTATAATTAATATTATTTAGCTTTTTTTGTGTTATCTTACTACTTTTAATCTTAACTGAAGAATCAAATATTGAAATTGAAGGATACAATTACATGGATTTATTTTAAGCTCTGACAGTGCATCTTTGTCCGCTGAGATTTAGCGTCTTCTTTTACTTTCATGGGACTTCTCCAAATGAGGAAAAGCACTCAAAATGTTGTGGGCCCTTAAGTCTTGCCTGGTCAAGATCCCCACCAGTGGCGGAACCTAACAGGAGGAACATAGCTTCAGGTGAGTAACAAGAATCCCTAGAATTTCAATCTTCTACGAACTATGTCATTAGTTTGATGTTTTTTAGTTGTGATATTGAATACTTACTGCAGGCCCATTGTGCTTTGGTAAGACGAGCATATGACGAAGCCCGACCTCCCTAAATTGCACCATAGCTTTTGCGACTGACATGGTCTCAACCACTGTATGTGGGGTTCTGTTTGTAAGTGGATGCAAGTCCACATACATGTCCATTTCTTCCTTTGTAACCGCCACGTCATCAATTTTTCCACATCTTTCTGCCACGTCAACACAAGTAATTTTCCCTGCAATTTCCCACTCTTTTGCTCTCCTTTCTTCTTTCATGAGACATTTTTTCTTCAGCGCCAACAAAAGGTGAGTTCTTAAAACAATCCCAGACACTTCACTCACCTGGCCCACATGGGACACAGTTATATTTTCCACTACAGGGAAACCATTGTGTGTAGTGTTCTGTAAAACCTCTACTACACGACTTACTTTCTCAATTCCAGAAAGAGTGACTACTGGCAGCTTAACCGTCGCCAGGTCACCAACAGTAATGTTTCTCATCCATGGTTTAGGGTGAGCTTCCAAGAAAGGAAGCCCCTTTAAATCCAGTATGATCTCATAGATACTTTTGTTAAAACAGTCTCCAACACTTTTTGCGATTAGAAGTACAAGCATGGTTATGGGGAGTAAAAGAAGATTGTTAGTTAATTCAAGAAATATGACACAAATGGAAACTGTCATTCTCATTGAACCTGCCATTAATGAAGCTGCCCCTAAAACTGCATACAAGCCTTGGTCGAGTTTTGTGTAAGGCTGCATTGCAATACCAAGCATTCGGCCATAGGCGGACCCCATTAGGAGTATAGGAAGGAAAAGGCCTGTTGGAACTGCGATACCAAATGTGATGACTCCCAGTATGCAATAAAGCATGAAGTATATGACTAAAGAGATTGTATCGTATTCTGTGGAAGTGTTGATGGAAAAAATATTGCGTACTGCATCATCATTAGTAGTGAGGAGGAGAGTTGCTAGATCATTGTAGTGCCCTTCTGGACAGTTGAATTGCTTAAAGTTGCCCATCCTTCCTGTATTAGGGCACTCTGAATTTACCAGGGATGGATCGCAAGGTTTGCAGCTTACAAGGAATGGTAGTCCATATTGGCATGCAGAGGTGAATAATACAACGCTTAGACTTAATAATATCTTTGCTAATCTCCCTTTCCTGCAAGATTAACGGGTCAAGTGGGTGATTTTGTGATATTCAAAGAAATTATTCAAAAGGTTTTGTGCGTTAAAAAATTGCAGTTTAGACTCGTATTACCCTTTCAACCCAATTGGCACATTTCTTATAATCACTTTGTTTTATTGTACTCATTAGAAGTATAACATAATTTGAATCGACCCATTTATAAGTATATGGGTCGAAATTACCACCGTTAAGTTTTGATGTGGTTCTGGTTTTTCTAGAGCAGCTGATCCATTTCAAACAGAGATCTAGTATCTTGATTCTTGAATTAAAACAAAGCGTAAATTTATAAGAGGTGTTCAGTTGGGTGGGTTGGCTAACGGGTCACAACGTGTTAGGCATGAAATCTATCATATTTGTAGGAAACAAGCCGTGCCGGGCTGACCGACAGACCCTTTTGTGCCCATATTTCTGGAGATCTTGTTAATAATGGTCTAAAAAAACTAAATTATCACTAAATTTTTTTTAAATATTTGGATGAAACAATTTAGGTGGTTTCAGGTTGTATGCATCCGAAACAAACTTTGCATCACTTTCACCTGCTTGACCCATTTCCTTTGAGTTAAATTGACCCAATCTTACGTTCATAAGTAAATGGGCCGAATTTGAGCCCTCTAGAAGTTAAGAAGGCTTACTCGTTAACGAGACTGTAGAGTCTGAGGATCTTTCGAAGGAGGTGATTGTAAAGGCTTCCTAGTACTCCACCAATAATTCCAATCACAACAACGGGAATGAGATCAACAACATGATACATAACCGACACTCCACTGACATCAAACATAATCAATCCCCCTTCACCAAAAAGCCCACAACCTCCACCTTTACAATACTCCATTGAACCTCTAAGCACTACAACCACAACTGCTGTGCTGAAAAAAGTTCTCCACAGAAGTGCACTTCTCCACCATGTTGCTACCTCCTCGAGTGCAAACAAGACACCACCTACTGGTGCACGAAATGCAGCACTTACCCCTGAGGAAGCACCATAAGTGATTATATCTCGGCGATCCCTGTCATTGTTGAAGTAACGAATCCAGGGACGTTTAATCTGGTATCCATCAGGACCACCTTGGCCTATTAATGAGGCGATACAAGCACCAATGTGGATTAGTGGTCCTTCTTTCCCAAGGTCCAGGCCTGCGGAGACGACACATACGCTTCCTATGATCTGTTATTGTAAAGAGAGATTGGCAAAACTGGTCAGCTGCTTTCAGAGTTTCAGGTATAACTGTATGATACGTTTTCTGTTTCTTGTTAATAATATTTCAATGACTAGAGAGGGAAAACTGGACGGGTTGGGTAATGGGTCCAAACAGGTTCTTTTAGTACCTGTACAGTTGGGAACGTCGTTTTTGTTCAAAAAATTAAATTTTTTATAGATGGTGTGTGAAATAGTCCATCTGTCACGTGAAAATTGTTTGGGCCATGTCATTATGGTTTTGTTTTCTACTTTCGATTAAACGTCCAGAATACAAAACATGGGAATCTCGGGAGCCAAACCATTAATATCAATTATTTGCAGCAACACAATTGAAAAGTAGATTAAACGACTAAACATGTATTTTTATTAAGAGTAAATTTCATAAATCGTCCCTAAAGTTTGGCCAAATTGCATGTTTCGTCCCAAACGTTACGAAAGTGCAAGGATCGTCCCTGTGGGGAAACCTTGGGACGATACTTGCACCAAAGGTTTCCCCAAAAGTTTCCCCACAGGGACGATACTTGCACCAAAGGTTTCCCCACAGGGATGATCCTTGCACTTTCGTAACGTTTGGGACGAAACATGCTATTTGGCCAAACTTTAGGGATGATTTATGCAATTTACTCTTTTATTAATGGGACATCCTAAAATGAAAACTCATGCAATCTTGGACGAATTACTATTTTAAGTGAGGCTGTGTACCCTCTTGAGAAATGAATATGAATTATTTTGTGAATCGGCGTATGCACCTTAACAAACATTGTTGTAGCACCATACATGTTGGGGGTGTCTACTCCATTGAGGTAAGCTTTGATTTCAGGAGCGCCAGGCCCAGCTGCTGTAGGTGCAAAAAACACACATAGAACAGTTGCAACAAGTGTCAATAGAAAGTTGACCCCGGCCATGAAGAAGAACCCCATCATGTATCTGTGTCCACCGTTAATAATTAAAACAAACCAATGTTATCCTGATGAAAAACTTAAGCTAAAAAGGTAACGGGTCAAACAGTTAAAAAATCCAAAAAGGATTTTCAAATGCATACAATGTTCGAAATCGTTTTATCAAAAGAATAGGTTTTTCACATAATGATAATG
Organism: Artemisia annua; assembly: GCA_014162995.1. Classification (NCBI taxonomy): domain Eukaryota; kingdom Viridiplantae; phylum Streptophyta; class Magnoliopsida; order Asterales; family Asteraceae; genus Artemisia; species Artemisia annua. The sequence goes on along the minus strand of LBNU01035767.1, from coordinate 40,811 downwards.
TGTTGTGTTATTCTAATCACATTTGGACACTTCTCGTTTTTAGGATAATTGGGAAAAAGATTTTTAAGTTAACCCAACCCAACCGACCCATTTTTACCTTTAAGACACTTGGCCGTTATCCAACCCTTCCGACCCGTCCATTTTACCGTCTAATATTTGGTAGAGTGGAAGTCAATGACAAACCTCTTTTTCTGTATATAGTGGAACACAGCTAGGAGTTTGTAGCCTGCAATGTTCTCAACTGCAAGATTAATGAGAGTGGCTATTATACCAGTTAATAGCCCAACAAGCAAAGCCTGAAACCATTTCAAGAACGTATATTGCAACATTTGGCCTTTTGTTTTACTCCTCCAATCATCTTTGAAAAGATCATTCTCGTTGATCCTGGAAACAAGAAGAAAAACAGGTTTTTTTTTGCTTTCCATCCAACTGTGTATTCATAATTTTGATATATTTTCAAAAGTTTGCATGTTTGGGATGAAAGTGGTATTTAAACTTACTCATAGTCCAAGCTTTCAATATTAGAAACTTTGGCACCAATGATGGCCTGTGGGCTAGCAGAAATGGTATGATTTCTTTTGAGTAGTGGCTCGTGGAAATAATTGTTCTTCGATTCTTTTTCTTGTTTTATAGTTTGTTCTGCCATATGGTGAGTAGTTTCTGACTCTGCCGGTTGATCTGACTCTTCCAACTGATTAAATGCAGAGCAGACTCTTCCTAATCACTATTCGTCCACTGCAGTAAACAGAGTAACGAGTATCTATCTGTGTCTCTCTGTGTGTGTGTTACCTATAATGTGTTGTTCTAATGGAATACGCTTAAAGAATCTTAGTTTATGTGATAGGAACGGTTGGTTTAAATAGATGCAACATTCATTTTCAAACCTTGGACAATAGTAAGAAGTTATGGAGTAGGTGATGGACGCAGGAAATACAAGACAAAGAGTTGGGGTCCAGGTGGACAAGTTGATTATGATTGGATGGAACAATAAGCAAACACATAAATTCCTGCTATACCATACTTCTAAATAGGTTAAATTAACTACCTTAAAGAATAAGTGTTCACTTTTTCATTAGTAATCTTTGAAACTAGATATGCCTTTATTTTTGTCATCACATAAGCACTTTTTAGGCTCTTGTATGGTTATATGTGTGTTTTTATTTTTATTTGTAAGCCGTTCTTTTTTTGTTTTGTTATTTAATAGGAGAACTTTGTATAATATTAATTGGAAAATGATGCATTTTCTTTTTCCTGAAGGGTTAATATGTAATCACACTATCACTATGGATCAGCAGATCCACTATTCACTATGGCTGTGAAAAGTGATTACATGAGATAAGTATGTTAGCAACTTTGGATAAACAAAATTGTTGTAGAGCTTAGTGTATATTTGACACTATAGGCTTGAAGTTTGCTAAGGCCTTTGTACATTAAACATATAAACTAGGAACATATTTGGTGCAAATAATATCCAAGTTACTTGTTGCAGAGACAAAAACGTTATTGCAAATTTAACCCGTTAACATCATGCAAAGCGTGTCTGCTCCTAACATCACATCATATATAGTTCCTATACTTGAGGAGCCGTTGGGATTGCGCCACATATGCTTTGAGCAGCTCACTTACTCTCTTGTTTTTTGCGAGTAGAAATTTCATTTAAATTAAAATAAATTTAAGCCAATGAAATGGCAATGATTTTAACCCGTGAAAAGCACTAGAATAAAGAAAGAGGGAAATGTTGTATGACTTCTACAAGTTATTGAATAAATAATAGCTGTTGTTTATAACGTGACCATATGAGTGCAATACCCCACTGTTTGCAATAAAGAAAGCATGTATTAGATGGACAGTTGCTTGAATTGTGCTTATAATGCTTATTCTTTTAATATAAGGTCTTAATATCATGATATCTTGGTGACAATGATACCAGACTGATGTCCTTAAGGATTAGGATTCTCTCATGTTCAATTTGAACATGACGGGTAATGTTGAGTTTTTTGTGAGTGAAAAAGGAAAAGTGGGTCCTCTATTGTAGGAACTCTATTTTATTGATAATTAAGTATCCCCTCACAACAAACCCAACATGACCTCTACACAACAAATACGTCCGTGTGTTTCTTGTGCAAATAGATTACCACATATAGGTAAGCGAATCAACGGGGTGTGATCCTTAGACTGGGCGTTATGATGTAGTTGACTGCGCGTAGTGGCACTATCACCGCATGCCGTCGCCATTACAACCATGCATGTACCGCGCGTGAAGGAGGCAAAAGGGGGTCGGTTAGGTGGTGCAGGCCACCTAACGAAATGCACTCTCCTTTTGTTTGTGTGTGTTGTGTTATATTGTGGGATATGTTTGTATTAAGTGAGGTATGTCACCACTATGGCTGTTAGGTAGTAAGTTAAGTGATGTGCCAAAAAGCTGATGTGACGCTGAGATGGAGTCGGTGAGAAGCTGTATTATACATTTACACCCACTCTTACGTTTGGCCATATGAAAATCAATGAAAATTATAAACATCTGAGGCTGAAAAGTATCCCCCATCTACTGTCATATTAGCACCCTGTATCTACTTGATCCATTTGGGTTCAGTTCTAAGGGGTTTAAATGAACCGACCTCATCCCGTCAAAGCTTGAGCTCGGCTCGTTTCAAATTCATGAAACTTGAGCTCGAGCTTGGCTCGTTTCGAGCCTTATGTTTTTAGCTCGAGCTCAACTCGTGACATATTATACAAGCTCGGACTCGGCTCAAGCTCGACTCGTCTATATGATTGGCCTAAATGAACTTGAGCTCGATACTAGCTCGACTTGTTAAGCACATGAGACTCGAGCTCGTTTATTTATTTTTAGCTCTTCTATATACTTATACGTATACGTCTATATACGGCGGGTGTGATTGTGTGAGCCTAATCGAGCTTTGGGTATAAAGTTCGGGCTCAAACTCGAGTTTTACCTAAGCCGTTCCTGATTAGCACATGAGCCGATCCTGAGCATAGATATCCATTAGAACTCTTAAATGAATAGTCCTTATACACAAAAAGCAACGTGTACCAAGATATACCACATACAATCTAGGTGAATTTGACCAGTTACAAGATAAAATAATACGATGCATGTATATTAATTTCTAGACTTCAAATATATGCCGTACATCTTATGGTCACAACATATTTTACAAAGGACGACTTGCAGGAATCAAAAGCGTTCTCTTAGGCAAAAGGGAGTATTTCCTGACTCAGTTTAGAGGGCTGTCATTAGGCATTTCCCAGTTATCATTATCGTCTTCCCTCTTCTTGCTCACACCTTCCACCTTATCATCATTTGGGTTTCTGAATGGGGTACGTCTGTTTATTCCAATACAAAACCAGCTTCCGTAAGACAATATTTTCAAATGGCAGGTACAATACATAATTATAGAGTTACAAAATATTTGTTACAACAGTTCTAGTATGTGCATAACCAATTAACCTAATATAGCAAAAAAGTAGGTATGTAGCTAGATAGAATCAGACATATTTGACGAAGGCAGTAGTATTATGGGTACCTTCATCAAAATATTAAGGTAACAAGTGTCTGGTTACAATCTTCCAATGTTTGTGTTTATAATGCATCATTTCAAATGTAAAACTATTTCATGCAGAAAGAAAAAGACGGTCTTGCAATCTATACATCGACATGTGGATGTATAGTCTACGTAAGAAAGGGTTAAGCTTAAAAAAAAATCATGTAGCAGAGCAACATTTATAATTTGTTGTCTAACTATTGACAGATTTATCAAGAGCGCACCTTATGTTATGTTATCCAAAAACATAAATGTATACCAACGTGAATTCTAGTACAGCAATTATTTACCGTCGATTACATAAAGTTAAATTGTCATATTTGAAATGAACTCATTTCAGTTCTTGATATGAAATAAACAATATGACCCTCAAATCAATGGCTTCCTTATTTTGCACTCAAAGTGGCAACACAATGAGTTTCTAGCCTAGCTATCAACTGATAGATACCAATATGTTACTCCCGTCATCTCCTCACGCCCCATTTATCTTAAATATAGCAACCTAATTTGACCATTCCACCCCTGAGACCAAAATCTGCATCCTTTACCGCTTTACGAAAACCTACCTGATAAAAATGTCCAAAACCAATAACATAGCCTTCTCATAACATCTTCTGTTACATTAATCCAATTCATTTCCAAGCGATGCTAAACCACACCAAAACTGTATACTCTCTCAAAGGGTGTTTGTATTAGCTTATTAATCAAGCTTATGAGCTTGTACAGGTTTGAAAACCCTCATAAACCAACTTTTTTTAAGCTTGTAAGCTTATCTAGTTGAGCTTATGCCCTTAAATAAGTTATAAGTTCAACTTGATAAGCTCATAAGCCGAAAAATCGTCCTTGTGAGCTTTTCTAAATTTCACAAAGCTTGGTAAATAAGCTAACACAAACACCCCCATAGACAGTATACAAAATATATATACCCTACATAATCCACTTATATTGACTCCATCTCGGACAATCGTGTATTAATTTAGCAATTATCCTCCTCATTTTCCACCTAATAGCTGACGACCTAGACTAAACAGATGAGCTTTTCCCTCTTCAGGATAAAGTAAACCGAGGAGGGTAAATCGTTGGCCTAGCCGGAGCATCTCCGACTCATCATAACTATTTCTAAACCCTTTCCCTGGCCACCCCAAAATGTTTAGGTTTAAATTTTAAACTGATACCTCTTGTGAGAACATCTAGACCCCTAACCACTAGGCCACCTCTGTTGTAAGTTTGTAACAAGCCGTCCCACACTAGTACGAGATAAGACCTTTGAGCCCCTTATAAGCTTAAAGTTGTGGCCTACTACTATCCTTCCACAATGGTTTTTAGTTGAAACCGGAAGGATACCCGATTAGTCCATTGCTCGGCTTTGGCCTAGACTAAAGGGGTGTTTCTTTCGGCTTATGGCTTATTTGGTTTTAGGCTTATGTTTCATAAGTTCACTTTTCTTTGGTTTATTTCGACACTCTACGCCGGAAAGTTTCAAAAAAAGCCACAACAAGTGAGCTTATAAAACATAAGCCGAAAACCAAATAAGTCATAAGCCTGCTATATAAGCCTAAACAAACACCCTATAAAACTCCTAATTCTCAATTACCTAAATGCTTTTTTAATAAAATGAACATAATAAAATACTATATAAAAGTGACAACTACCTGCGTCTGTTACGTTTGGCAGCTTCACGATGCTTCCGTTTCTTCTCCTCCTGTTTATTCTCAAAATATCTCCGTCTCTTACACTCCTGAATCACACCCGCCTTCATAACCTCCCTCCTAAACCTCCCAAGCAGCTTCTCTTCAGGCTCATTATCTTCCACTATCACTTGCACATTATACGCCGACCTGAAATACAACGTATTCGCGTATGCTAAGGAAGGACACACCACTGACATCAGCTGCTCATTTGAACTTGATGATGACGTGGCGGTCAGTGGGGTGAAGGTGTCTTTTTCTTTGTGGGTAGATGAGTCTTTTGAGAGAGATACGTGTGAAGGTGGTGGTGGGGGGATGGAGGGTTTGGGTTTGAAGGGTGTGAAGATTGAGAGGAAGTTGAGTAATGGTGAGGATGCCATTGGTGATACCGTTTGGATATGACTGAGTGAGTGCTTTTTTTATTTATTGGATGAGATGATAAGATTGAGTCTTATGTGTGGATAAGTGAGTTAGCTTATTGGGCCTTATGTATTATGGATTATTGGGAATTTGTAAGCCTAGGTAGTCTAGTTGGCCCTTATGATAATCTCACCTTATATAAGCTCCAAACAAGTGTTTGATTAAGCTTGTGTAGCTAGTCTTATGAGCTTATATGAGAGGTTTTGATAAACTCAAATGTTATGCCTTAGGGGTGTTTGTCTAAGCTTATATAGCGGGCTTATGGCTTATTCAAAAGCTTATTTTTTGTGGCTTACTTTGAGAAACATGACTATTTATGGCAAAGTCTTTTCGTACGGACCCAAAAGAGCCACACACTTGAGATCTAAAGTTTTGACAGGTAAGATTTGAACTTACTCCATGGATAATCTCTGCCCTTATGATCACACCAATATATGAACTCAAATATCAATAAGTTGTATTGGTAATGATGTATTGTTGAGTGTTGACTAAGCTTGAGATAATGGGATAAGCTGCAGACAACTAATACTTACTACAGGTGTACGTTGACCGGTTTTGACCTACCGAAACCGGTTTTTGGTCAACGGTCAAAAACCGGTTTGGCCAAAAACCGGTTTTGGTTCGGTTTGGTTTTTGAGGGTAAAAAAACCCAAATTTGTGGTAACCGGTTTGGGTCGGTTTCAAACCGGTTTTTCTAAAAAAACTGGTTTAAAGCAGGTATTTTTCTAACTTTTTTCCAAAAAAACCGGTTTTTTGAGAAACCAGAACCAAACCACTTCTTACGGTCGAAATGTGAAACCGGTTACAAACCTCCAGTTTTTCTAAAACCGAAACGGTTTTGACTGGTTACGATTTAGGGTACCGGTTACAAACCTTCGCCTTTTTTTTTTCCTATAGGATGAATACTAGAAGGATTTGTGATCCAAGCTTTCGAATTGAATTGGCCCTTAGGGTACCGGTTGGAGATCCATAAAAGAGCGTTGAATCTGAATGAGCGCGAAGATATCTTCACTAACCACAGCCAATTTATCCTCAGCTTGAGAATAAACGATTTTGTTTCTCCACATCCAAACAGCCCACACTGTAACCAAGTAAACGCCCTGAAACACTTTATAAAGATGAGATGAGATATGTTGATAGAACGACCCATTTATCACATCAGTGAAATCCATTCCACCGCCAGGAAATTTAAAACCCCACCAACTTAACATTTGCACCAAATGAGCTTTACTTTCAAACAAGCAATTAAAATATGATCTAAGGATTCGGGAACCTCCTCGCATAAAGGACATAAAACAGTAGGGATGTCGATTCCGCGTGTGTCAATCTTTGTCAAAACTGGGAGCATATCCAAATTTGCCCTCCACACAAATATGTTGACTTTCCTTGGTAGAAAAGGGTTCTATGAATGAGTTTTTTTACCCAGTCAATGACCCATGGACAATCGAGAGTCAGTTATATTTGAGAGTTTCTTCACCGAAATAAGTTATTTGAGTCTAGTTGCCATAATCATCCATCACAACAACCTTCACGAAGGGTTAAATTCGTGACAAGATTGGTTAAATCAGAAACGTTAGAAAGAGACCTTCCTCGAGGATTTACCCTCCAATTCCAATAAACGCACTAGTTTCCATAAACTAACCTCCATCGAGCACTAAGGGAACAGTTTGGTCAACTTCCAAGGCATATAAGCGAGAATTTATCCATAAAACGGAGACCAGCTTCGCATCGTTCATCCTTGCAAAATAATATATCCTCGCCATTACCAATCTTTGGACAAAACGCGTTTCTAAATGAAATTCCAAGATCAGCAATAGTAGAACCACAACTTATAATTCCATCCCATACATCATCTTTTAGACCAGCACCCATCGGAGTCGAGAAACCCCCATCAGCCCCTTGAATAGATGTAATGACCTTACACTAAAGAGCATGTTTGTCACAACGGAAACACACCATTTTCCAAGAAGACTCGGGCTCTTTGCCTTAATACTCTCGACACCCAAACTACCTAAATCAAAGCTTGCTAAGACGGTTTTCCATATGGCCCATGTAAGACCATTTTCACCTTCTTTGAAACCCCAAAAGAACGGCTTCTAACTCTTTTAAGGGCGTCCATAACTTTATTTGGAGCTATGTACAAAGATAAATAATATGGAGGTAGGCTTCCTAAAAACCGATTTCGTGAGGGTAAATTGCCCACCAATGGAGAGGGAATTTGCCTTCCATAAGGAAAGGCGTTTTGTAAATTTATAGACCAACTACTACACCTTGACGTGTCTTTACCCACCGGAAGACCTAAATAAATGAAAGGCGTATGATCAGCTTTGCAATTTATAAAAGAAGCCATATTTTTTACTATATCCAAGTTCACACCAACTCCAAATAAACTACTTTTTGATAGATTAACTCTAAGACCTAACATGTCCTCAAACACAAGAAAGAATGGACACTAGATTTTTTACATTTCGTCAAGACCATTCCCTAAATATTAATGCGTCATCAGCATATTGAAGCAAGAGATGTTAGGCCCCTCATTACATAATGAAATACCATTATAGATACCCTTATTGCAAGCTTCAAGAAATAATACCTGGAAGGCTTCCACCACGATGATGAAAAGAAAAGGAGATAAAGAGTCTCCTTGACGAAGACCACGTTCCATATAAAATTCATTCGTGGGAGATCCGTTGACAAGAATAGATACCGAAGCTGATGAAAGGCATCCATGGATCCAATTACACCATTTAACACCAAAACCCATCTTACACATAATATCTTTTAGGAATGTCCAGTTAACGCTATCAAACGCCTTTTCAAAATCAACTTTAAAAAGAAGTTGAGTTCCCATTTTCTTTGCATAAGAAACAACTTCATCAGCAATAACAACCCCATCAAGTATTTGTCGTCCTGCTAAGAAAGCTGTTTTATTCGGGCTAATGACCTTATGGATCACACACGCTAGTCTAGAGGCGAGTAACTTCGATATTACTTTGTAAATGCACCCGAGTATGCTAATCGGCCTATAATCAAATATATCTATACGATCTTTACACTTTGGAACCAGGGAAATAAATGATGGGTTACACCCTTTTGCAAGCTGATGAGTTTGCCCAAAATGTTTAACACATTTAAAGAAGTCATCTTAATTGAGTCCCAATACCTATTTGACATCTTGAATCGGCCTATAAAGAAGTCATCTTTCATATGCTCTCTAATTGGGTTATAACTTGAAGTACATGTACATAATCATAGTAACCACTTTATCTATTTGTCAAATCAGTATCAATAGACAAGCCTTCTAAGGGGTATTTCTTTTTCCTCTTAGCTAAGGATATGGACCCACTAAACATAATTTAATATTTCTTTTTGCAGTGGGGCCTACTCATTTCCAATAATTCATCTATATATGAATGGTGTAAAATATGAGCTCCTCCCCATTAAGAGGAAGTAATAGATGTAGGACATACTCATTTCGTTAGCTAAGAGGAAAAAAAAACACCCATGAGCTAGCTAATCAGTTTTAATATATCACTCGATTTATATGTTTAATATAATTTTAATTTACGTCCTCGAAGCTAGACTTTATCAAGTTGCTATATAAGTTAGCTAATCAGTTCTTTATAAATAAACTATATAACCATCATAATCTGGATGTGTTTTCCATAATAAAAGGTGTTGTCTAGTTCATGGCGACTACCATTTATTTGCATACAACTGTATTTTTTTTATCAATTTTAATTTTACTTTGTTTGAAGACGTCTAAAATAACAATGACCATCGTTCTTGAAAGACATTATAAAAGTTACAAGTTGCAAAGAGAATCACGTCCCAGAAAAATAGTACTCTAGAGTGCGAGTTGTTGATAGTGTATACCTTATCTAAATGTGATGTTGACTTTATTCCCGAAAATCACTGTAAGTTACTATAGTTAAAAAGCAAACATGTTTTGAAAAAGAAAAAAAAAACGATAAAAATATAAAATGTTAATTATTAAATATTTCACACATATTTAATAAGTTAATTTTTGTTAATAAAAACTTTGTGTATTTGTGATATAATTGTTTTGTTTAGTTAAATGATAGAAAGAAATATGTACTACAGTAGTAGTTAATAAGGGTCCATATCAATTATATCAATATACTAAGGAGAGGGCTTTAATAGCCCACTTTGCTAACCCAACTTATTTTAAACCGACCCTTTTGCGAATTTGATATAACCCGAAGATGGTCTGACTGTTCACCCTCACACACAAACGCTTTTCACTTTGGGGATCCGACCAGTTTACCTCCGATAACGCCACCCACCGCCGATTAGGTCCGATCCAACGGGTTTAAAAGTTGCTACAGTTGCATGTGAGGGGGTGTACAGTGTTAGGAACAGTAAATTGGTTTTTTTATTCGATTTGTGGCTGAGTTTAGTCCATTTGTTCTTGCTACAGTTTGTTGAAGTTTCCTATCCACATCTTTGTGTTAGGTTGGTGTACATAATCTTCCAGATAGTAGATTGGTTTTTTTTTTTGTGCTTATAGAAAGAACCTTACCCAGATTTCTTGGTGCGTGAAAATTGCTTGCAAAATTTGTTATAGGTTTGGGTTTGTTGAGCTTTTTTTGTGACTTTCCTTCTTTTGTGTTGTTGATTTTTGCATGCTGTCTTTAGCCTTTATAATTTTCTGATTTTCATGGTTTATGAAGCTACGTTAGGTTAGTTATTGTAGATATGTGACACTTGATTTATTGGATTAGGGTTTCGGCATAATATTGTATTTTTTTGATTAGGGTTTAGGCATGATCTGTTTGAGTTGGTTACTTTGGGGTTAGCTTATTTTTGCGGTTATAATCTTCTTTTATCAGTGTTTATATGTTGATTTAGGATAAAACTTTTTAAGGGAATTTTTGCATTAGATGACATTTGGCAATTTTTTGCAGTTATGGGTTTGTCGGTGTATTCGTTGCAAAAATCATGGTTTGCGTAGGGTTTGCTGCCAATGTGGTTTCGGTTTCTGGTGTTTGTTTGCTACATATGAGTAAACCTAATGGTGGATTAGCTTTATTTGGCCCTATCTTGGCAGGGCATCACGGTAACGTGTTTGCAGCCATGGGGGTGGACTGATCTTGCCGTGGTAACTCACTTGCTTTGCAGCCATGCCGTACGTAGTGTGGGTGGCGCGGCAAACAGCTACGACATTTGAAACTCGCCAGGCAAACACCTATGTTTGCAACCATGGCCAACAATATAAACTGCTTTTTGAAGCCATGGGCAACAATATTATATCAATATACTAAGGGGAGGGCTTTAATAGCCCACTTTGCTAACCCGGATTATTTTAACCCGACCCTTTTGTCAATTTGATATAACCCGAGAATGTCCAGCTGTTCATCCTCACTCACAAACGCTCCCCACTTAGTTTGCAACTATTGATCAATTTCAAACACCTTGAAACGTTTGCTGGTGTTGGGTTTGCTTATTGATAAGTGAGTACGATGTGGTCTTTAACCATTTTCGTAGTCAGATGGCGAGAGGTGTGGTCCATTATGGATTATGAAGCGTGAGAGCGGCACGTATCTTGGCAGGGCAGCACGACACCGTGTTTGCAGCCATGGCGTGTTGCCCCCTTTGTTATCCGGCTCTGCACTCTCAGTTCGTATTCATTATAAAAGGCAATGATGAATTCCAACAACTTTGATCGAAGTCGTTACTCTCTGTGTTTTGGCGGCGCAAACTGCTAAGTTTGCAGCCATGCCATGTGCACAAGGCTTTTGAGATTAATTTTGATGAATCTGAGCCTCATATTATTAACTGTCAAAACAACTTCTTTGAGAAAAAAATATATTTTTAAAATCGTTTTTAATGGTCACTGTAACAAGCCGAATGTGCTAAAAGTATCGGAATCCCTGAAACAAGCTTAGTTTCCGATGACCATTTTATTGTTCTGGCAATCTAGCTTTGCTGATTGAATGGCATGTCAGACCTGGATCATCCAGTCAGCTATCAGCTACTTGACATGCCATTCAACCACAAAGCCTGCTTGCGTTTGAACAGATGATCTCAGCTGAATGTATTATCTCTGCTGGCATTTGTATCAGTATGTGTTATTACACACACAGTGATGTGCCCAATGGTATCTTCATCTATTTCATTTTCTGGGGTTTGTACGAGCACCAGAAAATCTGCAATTTTCCCTTATTTACTGCTCTTCTTGCCCTGCCCATTTTTTTTGCTTATTTCAGGTGATGGGTGAATGCACACATCATCATCTGAAGATATGGTGTCGGAAGGAGTAGCTAGATTTGCACTTGCAGGCCACTTCGGCCACTTTTTTGGTTAGTACGTTTTCTTGGTGAGATGCTAAATCTTCTTTCAAAGACAGTACCAATGGCAAGTGGTAACTTTCCTTTTGACCTATTGTCTATATATTGCTAGAATATAAAATAACAGCAGTAGAGTAACGTTTTTTTTTTTTTTTTTTTTTTTTTTTTTTTTTTTTTTTTTTTTTTTTTTTTTTTTTTTTGTGGTTGGAGCTGCTGAATCTTGATTTCATTTGCAGGCCGTATCGTGCAAAGCATAAAAAACTACTTTGACTTTTTACGGCAAACGTGTCATCCTTATGAACTAGAAAAGATGTGTCACTAGGTACGTATTTGCAAGTTAAAGTGAAACCATGAAGTGCTGGACTCGAGATCAAAAAGTATGCGCTAGAGATCAAATTTGGTTTCTTTCTCGGTACTAATTAAGGTGCTTATCTTATGTTCAGCTGAAAAACACTAGATAATTATATATTGGGCTTATGAGGTTTTGTTGCTTTTTGCTTAATCAAACTGAATTACCATGAGAAATAATGTTAACAGAAAAGGCAACTAAATCAATATTTGAGATTAGCTTAAAGGTATATTAATATACGTGTCACTGCATACCGCGATACTATTATGTATCTTTTTTGTTATAATCTTTGTATGCTATGCCTCTTAGGAATGAAGCTATCGAATAACACTTCCTCCACCTGCACAAAGTTCATCATCTGAATACGATACAAACAACTCCCACACATCATCAGCAAAAAAAACTTTTCCAAACATCAGGTATATAACTGCTACACCATGTTTATGTTGTTGTGTTTTGAGTTCTATGAAAAACACTTCGATTTATGAAGTAAATGTCATGGTACAGATCTGGCACATAAAGAAATGTCAAAAAGCAAAAACACGAGAACGGGGTTGCAAATTGGGCTAGCCGAGAACGTCATCTTGAAGTCAGTGGGTTCATTTGTTTCGTTTCGTAAACAATCTTATGCAAGCATATATTTTGTCTTTCAATTTTCTGGTCTTGATGTTCTACGTTTGCTGAATGACCCATCTGCAGCTGCTATTGCCTACAGGCTTGACAAGAAGGCTACCATCAGTCGTGCAACGAATGTGCTAATATATCATCGGATAGGTCAACTGTGTCCCGAACCACCGGGCCAACAAACCATATGGTGTGGTGCGAACCGTCTTAGGGTTACTTTAAAACCTGGCCTTCGAATTAAGTCTCCGGTAAGATTTTGCTTTTAATTTTTTTTTGTAAGATTTTGACTTTTGGTGTTTACTGTGTGTTGTGGATATGCAGAAATACTAATATATGTCATTCTTTTATACCCTGTATTTGGAATGTTGGTGAGGTAATCAGTAATATGAGTGCTTTGGATTAGCTTATTATATGGGATTAGAAATTTAGGGGGTGTTTGTTTAGGCTTATATGTGAGCTTACGAGCTTATTTGGTTTCGGCTTATATTTCATAACCCTTGATTTTCCGGCTTATTATGATGCTTATCGGCTTATATAAGTTTATTATGATATAATAAGCTTATATAAGCCCAAAGGTTACAAAATAAACTAAAATATTGAGGGTTATAAAATATAAGCCGAAACCAAATAAGCTCATAAGGCCACATATAAGCCTAAACAAACACCCCCTTAGAGTATAAAGTGCCACATTATCATAAACACACTAAGGTGCAGGGTACACCCTTTCAAGCAGCACAAAAAAAAAATTGTGATATGTGGACAAACATCTCCGAATAAAATTTTGTTTTCATTTTTATTTGTTAACCATTTTCTACTAATAAAAAAATTGCAAATAGTTTCTAAGAACAATGTCTCTTTTTAACGATTTTGTATAGATGAGCTTACGAGATTTCTTGCAAGATCAGTTTACGAGATTTCTTCGNAGTCGAGATCAAAAAGTATGCGCCAGAGATCAAATTTGGTTTCTTTCTCGGTACTAATTAGGTGCTTATCTTACGTTCAGCTGAAAAACACTAGATAATTATATATTGGGCTTATGAGGTTTTGTTGCTTTTTGCTTAATCAAACTGAATTACCATGAGAAATAATGTTAATAGAAAAGGCAACTAAATCAATATTTGAGATTAGCTTAAAGGTATATTATGCGTGTCACTACATACCGTGATAATATTATGTATCTTTTTTGTTATAATCTTTGTATGTTATGCCTCTTAGGAATGAAGCTATCGAATAACACTTCCTCCACCTGCACAGAGTTCATCATCTGAATACGATACAAACAACTCCCACACATCATCAGCAAAAAAAACTTTTCCAAACATCAGGTATATAACTGCTACACCATGTTTATGTTGTTGTGTTTTGAGTTCTATGAAAAACACTTCGATTTATGAAGTAAATGTCATGGTACAGATCTGGCACATAAAGAAATGTCAAAAAGCAAAAACACGAGAACGGGGTTGCAAATTGGGCTAGCTGAGAACGTCATCTTGAAGTCAGTGGGTTCATTTGTTTCGTTTCGTAAACAATCTTACGCAAGCATATATTTGTCTTTCAATTTGCTGGTCTTGATGTTCTACGTTTGCTGAATGACCCATCTGCAGCTGCTATTGCCTACAGGCTTGACAAGAAGGCTACCATCAGTCGTGCAACGAATGTGCTAATATATCATCGGATAGGTCGACTGTGTCCCGAACCACCGGGCCAACAAACCATATGGTGTGGTGCGAACCGTCTTAGGGTTACTTTAAAACCTGGCCTTCGAATTAAGTCTCCGGTAAGATTTTGCTTTTAATTTTTTTGTTTAAGATTTTGACTTTTGGTGTTTACTGTGTGTTGTGGATATGCAGAAATACTAATATCTGTCATTCTTTTATACCCTGTATTCGGAATGTTGGTGAGGTAATCAGTAATATGAGTGCTTTGGATTAGCTTATTATATGGGATTAGAAATTTAGGGGGTGTTTGTTTAGGCTTATATTTGAGCTTACGAGCTTATTTGGTTTCGGCTTATATTTCATAACCCTTGATTTTCCGGCTTATTATGATGCTTATCGGCTTATATAAGTTTATTATGATATAATAAGCTTGTATAAGCCCAAAGGTTACAAAATAAGCTGAAATATTGAGGGTTATAAAATATAAACCGAAACCAAGTAAGCTCATAAGGCCACATTTAAGCCTAAACAAACACCCCCTTAGAGTATAAAGTGCCGCATTATCATAAACACACTAAGGTGCAGGGTACACCCTTTCAAGCAGCACAAAAAAAAATTTGTGATATGTGGACAAACATCTCCGAATAAAATTTTGTTTTCATTTTTATCTGTTAACCATTTTCTACTAATAAAAAATTTGCAAATAGTTTCTAAGAACAATGTCTCTTTTTAACGATTTTGTATAGATGAGTTTACGAGATTTCTTGCAAGATCAGTTTACGAGATTTCTTCGGGTATGAAAATGTATGTTTGTTCATGTGTAGAGCAAAAAAGAAGCTGGACCTTTCTGAAATATGAGTTGGACTTGGAAAAGTTGAATCTCTGGTATAGTTACCATGGTTATTTGTTGCTCTAATAATTTCTTATGTATGTCACATATTGACGTACTCTTGGTGTGTTGCTCCAGATACGGAAAGTTAACTTTGAGGCGAGAAGCTTGCGACTAAATGTGATAAAGTTAAGCGAATCTCATCGGCCAAATTAAATCAGGATACTAGAGATGAGATGTGGAATCAGGAATGGCAGATGCAGAAACGATATGGTTAATAATTTTATTTCTATAATGCAAATTAGATACACAACTTTGTATGTTTGAGGATGTTTGGAATTCCTTATTTACTCTACTATCTGGTATGCGCTAGCGTTTGGGATCGGTTTTCATAGCCGTTGATCTATAACGGCCCCTTACTTTGTTTTTGTATCTATTAGTTAATACAATATTATGATGCTTTAGATGTGCTGGATTCTACAAGGTACATATATATTTTGAGTGTAAGAGTGACTGTTGTATCATGTGGAATAATAGGTTATTTGGGAAATAAAGGGTCAATATCTGTTACTAAGAGTCATGGATGAAGCTGAATTTAATATTCTATTTGAAATTGGTGGATGAATGTGCTTAATGAAATATCTTATTCACAACTTATTGATGATAGAAAGTTAAAATGAATCACATCATATAAATCTAATGTGGATACAATTGGTAACAGCGTTCTGTTATGCAGGAATGATGTGGTTCAGGCAACAAGGCTCATGCATAAGTTTATCAGGTATATAGTTTGTTCCAATCCTTAGGTCAGTGGAGTGTAGTGCAGTTTTAAAAAATTGTCTTTTAGCATCGTTCTTATAGGTTCATGCTTCACTTTGCAACAAGCATCCATAAAGAACACCCATTTTGACCCATTATCTAATTGGAAAGAAAATAAAATCAATGACTAAAGGTGGCAAATCCACAATTACAAAAACCATTGGAGGAAATTGCTTTGAGGCCACTGTTGCATCCCTATCAGCCTTATCAATTTCCTGTTTTTTTGTTTTGATTCATTGCAGTTGCGCATTTCCAAGACTTCTGAGGGCGGAAGTGGAAGAACAACCGATAAAGCCTTATTTCCCACAACGCCCCGTAAGTAGTTGTTATTATTATTGTTTGTTCGCCTTATTTTCCATAACGCCCCTTAAGGTTGCTGTAACTAAAGAAGACTTTGACATTCTTTCGTTGCTGTAAAGTTTATTCTTTAGTTAACATGGTATTTGGAATTGTGTTTTGATAATTGATGAATATGTTTCTTTGGGTTCACATGCTTTTTTCGAATGCAGAAAATATGTAATGTTTTGGAAAGCATGTTAATTTGTGGTTCCATTATTTTGAGCTGTTTACATAGGAGACGTATAATAAATATTTGACCATGGTTGATGAAAGCTCAGCTTTCACAAACTAGCTATACTCAATCTTAGCCAATGAACAAGTTGCATCACTATGATGCAATAAATTTTATTGTTTGTTTTCTATTAGAGCGCTACAGATCAATTTGTTTTTTGTATACATGATACGGTGTAGTGTATGGGAGATGCGGAAACTTCTGATGCTTTTGTGACTCCTGATGAGGACAAAGCTAAGGGTTATGTTGATTCAACGTATGTTTACTTTCAGCCGGTTCCTGAAGAGGTATTCGTTACTCTTGCGTCCGTTTAGGCTGAACATAAATATCTTGACTTGCTATTTTTCACTTAATGGAATGTATGTTTGTTTCAGGATTCGGGGAACGATCTTTACTTCTTTGGCTTTGTCGACGTTTGGTTTCCTGATGCTTTACAGCTGTTAAAGGCTGATTTGCAGCTACGGCAGGGAAAAGTATCAAATTTGCAGCCATGGTGACATGAAAATGATGGTAATGTTGATTGTAATTGAATAGCTAAATCTGCTTATGTCATATAACCATCTGTAGAACTCTCAAATGAGGGTGTGTTATAATTGAGTATCTAAGCTGTAGAGCTCTCAAATAAAGGTGTGTCAAGAGGGACTTATAATTTCAAACCATCTGCAAATCACATACCGAATTAAGCCTTTCTGTTCATGATTACAGTTTTTACTATTCTGGTAATGTGAAAGTGATTTAAAACTGAATCTTGGTCAACTTACTTACAAGAGAAGCTGATGAGCAGCAGAGATTTTTGCAAGAGTTGGCTCCTGTATGGATGCACGAGAAAACGGATTCAAGTTTCATTTTGCACATCTATGAATGTTAAGGTGTGTTCGAATGTGTTCATCATAGCAAACCATCTATTGATGAGAATGATGATGCCGAAGGTAGTAGTGGCTCGAATAAATCACCTTGGTACTAACAGGTGGCTCGAATAAATCACCTTGGTACTAACAGGTGGCTCGAATAATACATTTTTTTCCTTCATTTGTATGCTATGGTTAGTTATGTTGCAACTGATATTAAATTAAGTATCTGATTATAGATAATCATGAGTGCAAACTATTGTTTCAGGTCCCAATAATCAAATGCAAACCATACGTCCAAACGCTCCCCTGAAGCGAGTACCTAAAAAGCGACCCGCTGCAATGCAGCAACACAGACACATGCTTCAAAAGTATCATCACACCAAGGTTGGTAAGTTTTATTTGATTCACATCAGTCTATCTTGCTCGGATGTGGTAAAAATAATGGGTTGGGTAAACGGTTAAATGCAACAAACTAATTTTCCGAATGCGTTAGAAAAGTATAAAAAAGAATTGATTGCAAACATCTCCTTATTAGTTGCAGTTATAAAAAAGTACAGAAACTAACAAGTAGCAAACTTAGGTAATCCCAAACACTCCTTATTAATTGGTACCTATAAAAGTTGGAAAAAATGTATTTCGAAACACCCGTTTATTATCTATAGTGTAGAATACATGAAACTACATCGCTGTATATATATTGGTCCTTACTTTTTATTGTCCAGTTTTTTAAATCACTTTTTGCGATTTCCTTTCCCCCATATCTGATATAGATTGACGATATGTATGGTGAAGTATGAGTTATATAGCTTTCTAGAAATATTGATGCATAGGAATATAACTTACTAGACTAGCTAACTGGGAAAAGATGATAATAGCTTCGTTTGAAAGAGTAAATCTGCAATTGTTTTGTCTTACAGGGGTAGTGGTAAATGGGTTCGGATGACTGTATGTTGGATATGTGTTTTTCTTACAGGAGTGTTTGTAATTGCTTTTTGACATCAGTAAGCCTCTTAGAGAAACATGAGCTTTACCTATGCGTTTTTCAGACTTTGAAGTGAAAGTGACTGGCAACAGGCGTGCCTTCTGTTGGCCTATGTGTACAAGGAAGCACTGCAGTTCGATGTTGCTGCCAACAGACCCAAGCTGAGTGAGATTGTAGTGATAAGCATGTGTCATTTTTAGAATTGAGGCTATGTAAATACTAATATCCAGATTTATTTTCAAGATGTATTTTCACTGAGTACAACTCTCACATCTTTAGAATTGAACCTATGTAAATACTAATATCTAGATTTTGGATCATATAAAATCCATTCAAAGTGTAACGATGTATGCATAATGTAACAAGCAAAGAACAAATTATATCATCGTATTCTGTTAAACAAAACATTACTTCAAACTAAAGAAATTCCACTTTTTTCGCACAACACCCCGCGGCAACGCGCGGGCTTACCACCTCGTTTGAACTAATTTATGATCAACCTGGGTTATTATTATTATTATTATTATTGTTATTTTAATTTTCTTAGGTAGCACAATATACAAGATTGTTGTACGTGTGGATAAAACATATGTTGAAAAAACACATACTCCGTAGTTCATAGATAAATGGATTATATTCATTGTTTAATTATGTAGAAACGGGAAAATACTATAATTTGTGGCTTTCTATGTTATATGTTAGTACATAGAAAAAGGCATAAAGTTTGTGTGTATTTGAGTCTTTTGATGATTAGTTTAAGAAATCATCTTCATCTCCAATAAGGATGTAGTGCCTCAAAAAGCAATCCATAAATTACTTAAAAAATGTGATTATTGTATAGCCCAAATCTGTTGGCTAGTGTCACGTGCCACACCACCATTCGTTCAAGATTCATTTGTTACATGATGCACAATTAAGATAAAAAGGTATTATTCGTATTTGCTATGTGGAACAATAGTTCTTAATCATATTAAAAACCTTTTGTTACGATCACACGTTGATTAAGTATGAGACTGATCGGTGGTTATAAATTTTAGATGTTTCATCCTCGCAAGCCAAATTTTTGTACTTATTATGAAACAATACGCGTCTAGTATGAGATAGGTTTGTATCAATTAGTATCAGAGTTAACCTTATCTTTCGAGGTTCCAACACTCAGAGTGGTGGTCTATGAAGTGGTGGCTTGGACCTGAAAAAAGAAGAGTGCCAACCATTACCAACGAGTTCAGAGTGGTGGCTTGGACCCAAAAATAGGGGGTGTCACCGTGACCAACATAGCTGTGACCAACAATGATGTTGGTTCTTCAAAGCGTGAGGTATTGTTACGATCTCACATCGGTCAAGTATAAGATTGGTTGGTAGTTTATAAAGTGTAGGTGTCATTTCCTCTTATAAGCCAACTTTCTATTAAACTTATAAACAATACGTGCTTAGTATGTAATAGGTTCTTATCATGTTTTTCTTAGTTAATCTTTTTATTTCCCAAGAAATGCTTACATTTTAGGATTCTTTGAACCTAGGTGTGCCTTTGAAACTTAGGACCCTTTTAAGCACAGCCACATGAACGCCGCTATAGTTTATCCTAACAATAATATCATACACATGAAAAAAGTTCGAATATAATAGACAACTGGAAGTAATTATAATTTATAACCATGTTTCCCTCATTTTTGTTATAGATGTGCTGTACTCATGCCTAAACATATTTGGTCTTTACATATATAAATGAGTTAAAATGTTGCTTTCATGATAAATTTATCAGCTTAGGAGTTAGGAGATATACAATATCTATGTAAACCTCATTTTCTGATAATAACCTATTGCCTGATTTTCTTATAAAAAATAAATACTACTTAAACAATATATTCAGACACCCATCTCAATGAAGATTAATGGTAAGCCTACGCGATTATGACAATGAAACCTAGATTATAATATAATTAGGAATAAAGTATTAGGAAGCAAAACCACCGACTAAGCCATATGGCTCATGAGTGGTCATACAGCCTCATTATTAATACTCCACTTTCCTACCAAAATAAGTAATTTATTAGAGGACAAACAGAACCAATAAGCTCAAGTTAAAATGATAATACTACATATTCAAGTTATTCCAAAATAGAATACTATTTAGGATAACTATTTTCAATAATGTCATATAAAATATTTAGATGTATAACAAGTGGAAAAATTTGATAAAACACCATAGTCCCTAGCAACCATTGGACTTTCAAGGCTTCAACGTTGCAAATTCTTTGTTGTAATATCATTTGTTGGACAATTACGACAACAACTCGAAGTACGATACTTGGAATCACTAGAAAACATCTTTCCCTCAAATTGCCCCATATGTGGATTCTGCAAATATGGTTATCGCACAAAGCCAATTGAGATGATGGTATTGATGTAAACAACTCAAATTTTGCACTTATTCTTCTTCCATATATAATTTCCCTAAATTTTGGTTCAATCTTTAGAATAAAACACGCATCAATGAGTCCATAAATGGTGACAACCAAAATCTAGTGTAGTTTATCAAACTTCTTTACGGTTTTTTTTTTTTTTTTTTTTTTTTTTTTTTTTTTTTTTTTTTTTTTTAACTTTTGCGTTTAGGCACGAGATAAGTAGTCACAGATCCACAAAAAGGACTCAATTACATATAAAAATAATATTTTTTATTTGAAAAGGGACACATACCTACAAAAAAAGAATCAGTGACTCACGAAAAATGTACAAGTTAGAGTTTTTTTTTTTTTTTTTTTTTTTTTTTAAAACTTCTTTCTTATTTTTTTTGGTTAAACTTTTATACACAAGTGTTAGAAAGTGTTACAAAAAAGAAGTTGCATTCACCAACACAATGGCGACATTGACTATTATGAACCAAAAAAGAAAAAGAAAAATTCCATAACACATGAGAATTGAGATAATTACGATGGTCAATTGGTCATATTAGGCTATTAGTCAATATGAAGAACAAGTTGGACTGGAGCTTCCACTTTTACAAAATGACAAATCAACTCCCACTAATTATACTATTTTAACTGCTAAAAAGCCTAATTAGCCGTTGTGGTGGATTGTATTATAATTGCTAGTAATATTTAATGGAATACTCGTACCTTAGTTTGATTATCATTTGTTTACCAGCATTAAATACTTTAAAATACTTTTAGCAAGATAGAATCTTATAAAAGTAAAGTTTCATACTCTTATTTATCTTCATTTTCATTTTTTCATTTATTATATAGGAGACGTGTTATAACAAACGATTTATACTAGTTTACGAACCAATTTGACACTCTTAGCGGTGCATACATCGTCGCTAAAATGTCCGTTTCTAGTAGTGATTTGTGCATTTAAATGAGTAAAGTGTTATGCAAATAATCACTACGTACTAGAAACGGATCTTTTAGCGATGACATATGCGCCGTTAAAAGTGCCAAAGTCGTCCCTAAAACTAGAAAAACGTTTTTTTTTTTTTTTTTAAAGAACATCTCTTATAACACTCTTTATAAAAAAAGTATTATGACATTTGACCACTATTAGTCACGTATTTAAATGAATAATGCAGGTCATGTTGATGGAACCACACCTAAAAATTTATAATAACCAGTGATGTGTATGAAAAATGATGTGATATTAACGGTGGATAGTGGTGATGCCCACAACCCCAAATGTTCTAAGAACATCAAAGGTTTTTTTGGGGCGTTAGGGCGGAGGTTTAAGGTTTATTTTGTAAACCAAACTTTTGTATTATCATAATATTTGCACCATCGTTATGTTTCGTTATATTTCTTTTATATAATTCTTTGGAGCAAACTTAGAAAATTTATTATTTCTGAACTACTCTTTCCTATGTTTTGGCTTATGGACAAAATGAATCCTTAATTTTAATAGCAACATCCTAAATTAATGATCCGAAGTTTTGTTGAGGAAGAAATTCACCAACACTATTTATACCGCATATAATGCAATGGATGAGAGCAAAGTCAAGGTATACCTCATTTGGGCAATGTTTGTGAGTGTTGTGTGTGCTTGTGTGTTATATATATATATATATATATATATATATATATATATATATATATATATATATATATATATATATATATATATATATATAAACATCGAGTGTGAGTAAATGCTGGGTGAGGTTTTCAGAGATGTGAGCGAGAGTTAACGGGACGGTGTAATGATGATGTGACAACGAATAATGTTTTTTTGACGAATGAGGACCATAGACAATCTCAGTGAAATGAATGGAATAGGATCCTCTCAAGTTGAGAGGTACAACTTGACTCAAGCTGGATGACTATGAGCCATTGGATTTGATCTAATGGTTCAAATCAAAAGAAGTTCTTTTGATTTGAGCCATTTGATCAAATTCAATGGCTCATAATGCCCTAACTTGATTCAAGTTGTACATCTCAAGTCTCAACTTGATAGGATCCCAACCCGAAATGAATATTGTTTCAATAAATCATTCTAAAATAATTGGTTTGGTATCCATTTAAAATTACGTGGTGAACAAATAATATTTTTTACGTTTTCCGACTCCTATTGAGTAATATTTACGTATATTTTTATTAGGCAACAAAAACGGATTCCTTATACAGTTATGATTGAATAATTTCAATGCTAAAGCTATTTTACATCGAATAGACACTTTACTTAATATCACAGACTATAGACTATTCTAAACAACAATTGTTAATTGTTAGAGCACGATACCTAGAGATATGATGTAGACAGCGATACTTTTAATTTAGAAAAACAGACCTATTGTAAAACGACCTCCGATCATTTTACGTGTAATCCAACAATTTTACGTGTAAGAGTGCGAGTGTATCTGCGCACAATATTACTAAAACTATTCGAAACAGATTTATAGAAAATAGATAATGTAACAACAGGCGAATTTGGCTGGACGATAGTAGTTGGGTATTAATATAATAATAGTGTAGATTAATTTAAGCACTCCAATTGGTCACTTCCCGACAAACTAGTATTTATATAACAGTAATCACTCACCTAATATTATCTATCACCTTCTTCTTTAGTATACTTATAATTCAACAAAGCAAATCCTAATTATTCCAACTAAGAAGAGCCGTGTCGTATCTTTGATCCTTGATAGCTACAGGTGCCTGAAAAGAATCGGATGCGTGTTTTTATTCTTCAAACTTTTTTTTATTTTTAGAAAGTTTTTTTTTATCCAACAGTATACCTGCATTTTGTTCTCTAAGCTCTTGTTAGTTTCTGATCAATAGTAGAGTAAGTAGTTTATAAATATACTTTTTTAAAAAAGTTGTTGTAATCTATTACTACTACTAGTATATCTATTTTTGGTAATATTATGGTTTGTGTTTTTGTTTATAAGTAGTACTGTTTTTGGAGTTTGATTGATTTGTACAATGATATGTTTTCTTTCCTGAATTAGCAATATTGGATGTTTTATGGTTTTTCCTGTTTCAGCATACTTTTTTGGGTCTTACTTTTATGGGGTTTTTTGGATTGCTTTTTTACAGTGATTATTTGAGTTTTAGTTGTTTTGATAGTATATGCTTATTGAGGATGAATAAACTGCTGGTATGCTTATTGGGGCTTCAAGTACAAATAAGCAGTTTGGATGAAAAAAACTATCAGCTTATTTTTCAATAGGCAGTGTGATACCTGTTTAGTAAAAACTGTTTATTAAGCAGATATGCAGTTTTCAATAAGCAATCCCAGACATTCCCTTAATCAAGTGTTTTATTTAGGTGTTAGGTTTTCGATTCTTATTATTTTCTTTATAGAGCTTGAACTGTGATCTCTTACAAATATGATCACTTTTAATTTTTTGAACATAAATACGTTTCATCGGATGATCGGCCTATATAATCATATTTATCTTGAATACCTGTTTGTTAACTTTTTGTTACCATTTTATATATCTTACCATTTAATCGTGACGTATTTATTTTCAGGAAAGAAAGCAATCAAATCATGTCGAAAGGAAAGGAAAAAGTAACCGCAAAATCAGAAGAGCAGGATAAGGAAACAGATGGTCAAGTTGTGACTGATCATTCCAAAAGTAGATATTGGGTAGGTTTCGATAGCCCAGAGTCAACAAAAGTCAATCCAAACTGGCTTAGACTCGCACTCGCTTGCAGTTCAGATAAACCTCAGGATGCAGATTACTCTTCTTATATTCCTTCACTTAATTACGAGTTAGAAAATATAATCTTAGCTAGATTTCCCAGATCAGAATATTGGAAATTATCATTTGTTAATAAAAGGTTCGCAGGATTAGTTAAAAACGAAGAGCTTTTCAAAATCAGACGGGACATTGGTTTTAGTGAACCTTCGGTTTTAATGCTTGCAAGTGGTGAAAACTCTTGGTGGGCTTTTGATCAAGGGTTCAGTTCGCTTAGAAGACTTCCGGTTCTTCCTTCTGATATATGTTTCACATCAGGAGATAAAGAATCGCTATGTGCCGGGACCCACTTACTCGTATCGGGTAGAGAGATTGAAGGTCTAATGATATGGAGATACGAATTAGCATTGAACAAATGGTTCAAAGGCCCTTCAATGATCTACCCAAGATGCTTATTTGCTTCTGCCACTTGCGGTAATTCTGCTTATGTGGCGGGTGGGATCGCAGTGGTTGGGGCTGGAACGGGTGGGACTCAATCAGTTCATAATACTGTTGAGAAATACGACCCGGAAACACGGTCGTGGACACCACTTCCAAGAATGAAAAAGCCACGTAAGCTTTGCTCGGGGTGTTATATGGATGACCGGTTTTATGTGATTGGTGGGAGGAATGAAGATGGGGAACTAACGTGTGGGGAGTTTTTTGATTCGGAAAAAAACCAATGGAATTTGATTCCGGAGATGTTAAAAGACAATCCTGTCCTTAGCTGTCATTCCCCTCCACTAATCGCAGTGGTAAAGAACGAGCTTTACTCAATTGAAGCTTCTTCAAATCAGTTAAAAGTTTACTTAAAGAAGAGCAACAGTTGGAAGCAGTTGGGTTCAGTTCCTGTGAGGGCGGACTACAATCGTGGTTGGGGAGTGGCGTTTAAGTCATTTGGCAATAAGTTACTTGTAATAGGGGCGTCAACAGTTTCACCTTCTAGAAGCTCGATGGCAATATATACGTGTAGCCCAGAACCAGAATCTGAATTCCTGCCAGAATGGGAGTTACTTGATAATGGCAAGATTCAGTTGAGTCATTTCATTATGAATTGCTCTGTGATGGTAGCTTGAGAAGATTTTGTGTGATAAATAAAATGTAACAGTTGACTTTTTAAAGTCAACATGATTGTATTTTGACTTCTATTTTTGTACAGAAATACCCTTGGACCTTGGCCACTTAACAGTCTATTTACTTTTCTTTTTTTGATTTTGCATTGGAATAGTACTTTGTATGTAATCGCTCAAAATGGATACGCGGTTGCACACATAGGGATCAAACACCGTAATGAGAAAGTGAATCAAGCATGAAAAGAACAAGGTATATACAGTTCAGTCACAAGTGAATGGCTAGTGCACACGTGCTTCCCAGCTTGCCAGCCAATATTAATAATCTTGGTCATGTGTCGAACCATGTTTGTAGCAAGTTTGAGGTTTAGATGGCGTGAAGTTCTGTCATCCATAGACGTCTTTCCAAATTAGGACTAGTTTTAATTAATATTCCAAATCATTCGGTTTACTTAAACCTCTTAAGCAAATAATTAATCAACACAACTTGATTATACAGCGTCAAACACACTTAATCAATGTTTATTGGTAAACGCTAATGTTCAGAAGAAAGATACCTTTTTCTCTGTATTATAGTCATTGCACCAATCTCTCACACTAATGAAATAGTGATCGACCACGATCATTTTTTATCAAGTTGTCACTGTTTCAACAAATTTCTGCAACTTATGTTTGCAGAGTTATATGATATTGTCTTAAGTTGCCTTAATGGAATTTCATCATCTACTTCCACATCAATAAAATACACCTTTTTACTATTTTCGAATCATCTCATGTTTCTTCAAACTACTTTCATTTTAGTTACATTTAACACAACTTCATACTTTCATTTTAGTATCGATACCAAAAGATGTGACATAAAAGAATGGCCTTGGCATACACGACCCAATCAACTTTCGAAAATCTAGCTTGAGTGCTTTTGTACATCCAAAAAGTTATATAGATCATCAAAACAAGAGTAAACGACAAAAAAACATCTTGTGCTTTGTATATTGAAGATGCTAAAATTTTTAAAAAAAGAAAACTATCTTTAAAAATGTCAAAAACTATTAGCATGAATCATCTTTGAGAGACCTAAATTAAAAAAAAAAAAAAAAAAGAAAAAAAGAAAACACACTCCAGAAACGATTGATGCAAAAACATATGAGATATAACAATCATAAGTGAGTCATGTAAAGAGTTTGGTGAGATTTTTAGCCATTTATGTCAATAATCTGAATTGTATTAAAATGGTTTCAAGTTTATACTCCCCAATATAAATGCCACATGTACATATAATATTTGGATATCCAAGGCCTTTTTTGGTCTAGTGTTATGCGACTATTAAGATAAAAGTTGTGGATTCAAATCTCGCTGAATTTGTGAGATATATGATATAGGGAATTGATTGTCCACTCAAAAAATTGATTTGAACATTCAATGTACAACCAATTAAAGCAGTTTATATTTACAGTACAACTGTTTAATGCACTGTTTAGAGTATCCCAATCAAATATGGGCGTGTGCAAATCACCTCCGTATGATATATGATGCGGAAAAAAAAATTGCTTTAAAAAAAATATATGTATTTGTATATTAATTAAAATCAATAAATTGGGCAAAAATTTAAAAAATATATATATTTGTATATTAATTAAAATCAATAAATTGGGCAAAAACAAAAAAAGCAACAAAATCTCTCCATCTTCACATTCTCTCACTAAAAAAAGCAAATCTACCACAACAGCGACTCACCTGCTGCCCTCCCCATTGTAAGTCATCTTTTTCATTCCTTTAATTCCTAATTATTTCATTCTATTTGCACTTTAATATCCACATTTGCTCAATTTTGTATTTTTACAATCTATATTCATCACATTTCCTCAATTTTGTTATCTAGGGTAACAATTAACCTATTTAAATTTTAGGGCATTGTTTGTTTATATCATTTATTTGCATTCTAAAATGTCTGTTACATTATTTTAGGTCTTGTTATGAAATTTGAACCATGAACAACAACAATAATCCCCCAAAAAACCCAAATGTACCACCAAAACCTAGCCTGCAACCTCAACTGCAGCAGCCGTTTTCGAGCCAGTTTCAGCTCTCGCAGTATGCTGCGGCCCACGCGCATGCTCAGGCGATAGCGCAAGTCCAGTCAAAAGCACAGGCGAAAGCTGCGGCTCATGCTCAAGCTAACCAAGCTCAGTATCAAGCTCAGCTTCAGGCGCAGGCTAAACGTGGGCGTCCACCTGGTGTGTCGAATGCTGGTAGTGAGCTTACGCCTGGTGGGCGTAATAAGAAGAAACAGAAGGTTAATGGGAAGCAGTTGCAGGACCGGGTGGCTGGGATTTTGCCGTCGTCTGAGTTGTATACTGAGCTTCTTGAGTTTGAGTCGCGTGTGGATGCGGCTATATTGAGGAAAAAGGTTGATATTCAGGAAGCGGTTAAGAATCCCCCGAGTGTTCAGAAAACGCTTAGGATATATGTTTTTAATACGTTTGCTAATCAAGTTGGTACCATTCCTAAGAATCCGAATGCTGAGCCGCCTTCGTGGACTTTGAAAATAGTTGGGAGGATATTGGAAGATGGAGTGGACCCTGAACAGGCGGGATTGATGGCGAAATCGAACCCTATTTACCCGAAGTTTTCGACTTTTTTTAAAAGGGTTACTATTGGGCTGGACCAAAGATTGTATCCAGAAAACCAGATTGTTTGGGATAGCTCTAGAACACCAGCACCTCATGAAGGTTTTGAAGTGAAAAGAAAAGGTGATAAGGAATTTAACGTGCAGATAAAGTTGGAAATGACTTATTTACCCGAAAAATTTAAGCTTTCGGCTCCTTTAATGGAAGTTCTTGGAATTGAAGTCGATACTCGAGCGAGAATTAGTTCTGCAATTTGGCAATATGTGAAAGCTCGGAAGTTACAAAATGCAGATGACCCGTCTTTTTTTAATTGTGACCCACCGCTTCTGAAGGTATTTGGGGAAGAAAAAGTGAAATTTACAATGGTGCCACAGAAGATATCGAATCATTTGTCTCCACCACAACCTGTACATTTGGAGCATAAGATAAAGTTGTCGGGAAATAGTCCAACTGGGAACGCCTGTTATGATGTACTGGTGGATGTGCCGGTTCTGTCACCAAAGGAATTGAATGGTTTATTGGCTTTTACTGATAAAACCAAAGAGATTGAAGCGTATGATGAAGGGATATGTACAGTAATTAGAAAGATAAATGAACATCGTAAAAGACGGGCATTTTTTCTTGGGTTTAGTGAGTCACCGGTTGAGTTTATTGATGCTTTGGTTGAATCTCAAGGTAGAGATCTGAAGGTCCTTTCAGGGGAAGCAAGCCGGAATGGTGAAAAAGAACATCGGGCTGATTTCTATAACCAAACCTGGTATATTACCTTTATTATCTTTTCTTTGGCACCGTCTTGATGTTATAGATGTATTTATTGATGCTGCATAACATTAGTAGCTGGATGTTAATCTTATCTAGTTTCAAGTATGGTCTTATTTGACATTAAGAACCTGTAAGATCCGACTAATATATTTATCGCCAAAACTGGAAAGAGTACAAATACAAAATAGGCTAGTTTTAATAGGCAACTGTCTCTCTCAATTACACTTGATGCAATTATTAAATTAAAGCATGAGTGCTTGATTCCCCTAATCATACTTAAATAGAATATTATAATATAAGGGAATATCATATATAATTGCCTACTTAAACTTTATTAATACAGCGTTTGGCTCGGGTGTGGGGACAAGTTTTTTTTTTTATCCTTCTATCAAAGTGTGCTATAAATGATGGAAACAAGTCAGTAACTCAATATATCGCAGGAAGGAACAGTTTTTATGAAATTACCCCTCATTCTCGCGAGTTTTGTGTGTACTTTGATGATGTAAAGGAATAATGTTCGTCGATGTTTTTTTTTGAAACAATATGGCTTAATTTTCTTCTCCCCTGTAGCTTGATGATGTAAAGGAATAGTGTTTTTAAACATGTTATAATTATATGTATTGTATAATTGTCACTGTTATGCTGGGTCTAAAGTCTCGGTGTGACGTTGCAACCTCTAAAAATTATTCAATTATCTTTATCAAATGTGCAGGGTTGAAGATGCAGTTATCCGTTATCTAAATCGCAGGCCAGGTACAAGAGCCCGCGTGGAAGCACATAAATAGTTTAGAGATATGCTCTTATGGAAAAAGTGGTGATCGACTGATCGTATTCTGAATGTTACAAACAGTCAAACGTCTTATATTGGTATTATTCAATATAAAAAATCAGAGGCGCGCCTGCATTTTTCCAAGTTCAAATTCTCTGTAATCCGCGCTATTTGTGGGTTTCCAGCTTATCAATAACTCTAGTTTTGTTAATCCTGTGAATTTCTGAAGCTAAGTAATTTAGTTTTGCTCAATGGATCTTCATATGAGTATGCGGTGTTCATTTTTATTACCTATTACGTATTAGCTATGGTGGATAACAAAACATTTTAAACGTTTTTTTATAAAACTTCATTAACCATTTTTATTTACAGGAAAGATATACACACCCTACCTTAGCAACTTACATATTATTCGAAACCTGATCCAGAATACATTAATGCATTACCACTTGTTTCAAGTTTTAGCGTTAAATAATGTCCCGATTCTCTACATTCAAGAAGAGGTACGATGTCTACGTGTATACCTCTCCCTTACTCGTCATAATGAGTATACCACATTTGAACCCATATTATATTAGATATATCTCTTTTTCTTAATTTATATTATAAAATATACTACGGAAGATATGAAATGTTATGTACATGCTTTTACAAGAAGCAAACACATGTTAGAAAATTTAATCCACTTGAGGGATCAATTCACACATGGTAATGGGTTTGGAGGTACGGAGTGTACACCCATTAGGTCCCTGAATACCCTGACTCAATAGTGGTTATGCAGAGTTTCTACTGCTAGTGTTTCTGCTGGTAGTGTTACGTTTCTGCTGGTAGTGTTACGTTTCTGCTTGTAGTGTTAATACGAACAATTCTACTGTACTGCTCGTTTTAACCACTGATTCCTGCTATTATGATATAATTAATGAGCCGTTAATTATACATAATTCCATGGGCTAGGGTTTGAGTAATCTCTATTATAAATAGAGGTCATAACATAACTGCATGGATCTACAACACACAAACCCTAAACACTTGAATACGCTTTAGTTCTTGATTTGTGCCTAAAACAAGAACATCACTTGGTCTTATCCCATAGAGATATTCGTGTAACCCAGGCATAGGGTCGAATAGTTTCTATTGGAAAGTGATAACACAATTTCAAGTGAATATCCGGTACCATTGATTATCTACACCTTGATCTAGGAAACCCTAATATAACCAACAATCAATAGAACTATTCAGTGATAATCAATAGCTGCTGCTATGAGACAAATGGCTGCTAACTTTTCCAAGTTGGAAAAGTTTGAAGGTGTTGATTTCAGAAGATTGTAAAAGAAGATGCACTTTTTGTTGTCAAGTATGAATGTGGTGTATGTTCTGACTACTGCTATTCCTGAAGATTATGGGGACTACTGTGGAACAAATAAGGGTAAGAAACAAATGGGAGAATGATGATTACGTCTGCAGGGGTTTAATCCTCAATGGTATGTCTAATTCTCTCTTTGATATTTATCAGAATGTTGAATCTTCTCAAGAACTATGAGATTCCTTGGAAGCCAAATATATGGCTGAGGATGCATCAAGTAAGAAGTTCCTTGTAAGTAATTTTAACAATTACAAAATGGTCGATTCTAGACCTGTCATGGAACAATACAATGAACTTCTCAGTATACTTGGTCGATTCACACAACACAAGATGAACATGGATGAGGCTATTTCAGTCTCTTGTATCATTGATAAACTACATCCATCATGGAAAGATTTCAAGTATATGTTGAAATATAAGAAGGAGGAGTTAACTCTTGTTGAGTTGGGCAGTCACTTGCGCATTAAGGAATCACTCAAAGCGCAAGACATTGACAAGCCAAAGAGTAGCAATGCTATTGGTCCATCAGTTGTCAATATGGTGGAGCATAACAACTCCTCCAGTTACAATGACAACAAGGGCAAACGTAAGTATCAGGATAACACTAAATCTGATCTTAACAAGAAACCAAAAGTGACTTGTTGGAAGTGTGGGAAACCTGGACACTTCAGGAAGGATTGTAAAGGTGTTAAGATTGGCAATAAATCCAATGGATCAGGCACAAGTGGATCAGGGAATGGTAATACCAATTATCTAAAAGGCCAGAATATATTTAATAAGTCTTTGAGATTTATTATGTTACATATATATCTGATGTGTACTTTGTGCAGGATGATGATGTTGCGTGGTGGGTTGACTCTGGAGCAACAATTCATGTGTGTAAAGATAGAAGCTGGTTCAAACCTATGAGTCACTGAAAAAACGAGTCAACAGCCATGGTGCATGGAAGAGGATGTGTGGATTTAAAGTTTAGTTCTGGAAAGATTGTTTCTTTGTTTAATGTTTTACATGTTCCAAATATTAGAAAGAACTTGGTTTCTAGTAGTGTTTTGAATAATTGTGGTTATAAACAAGTGATTGAATCTGATAAGTTTGTTTTATCTAAACATGGTGTGTTTATTGGTTTTGGCTATTTGTGTAATCAAATGTTCAGGCTTAATATTGTTCATGATATTGCTAATTCTGCTTTTATGTCAACCTCTAAATTAAATGATTCAACCTTATGGCATGCTAGACTTGGCCATGTACACTATAAAAGGAAGCAAGATATGTCTAAGGATGGGGTAATTTCAGCCTTTGATATGGACACTGAAAAGTGTAAAACTTGTATAATGAACAAAATAACTAAGAAACCTTTTCAAAGTGTAAAACGTGAAACTAAACTGTTGGAACTAATTCATAGTGACCTATGTGATTTACATGCTACTCTCTCTTTGGGGAATAAGAAATACTTTGTGACTTTTATTGATGATGCTTCTAGGTTTTGTTATGTTTATTTGTTACATACTAAGAATGAAGCATTAGATAAATTTAAAGTATTTAAACCTGAAGTTGAACTGCAACAAGGGTCCCTAATCAAAAGATTCAGGACTGATAGGGGAGGTGAATACATGGACACTTTGTATTTTCAGTCTGTTGGTATAATCCATGAAACAACGGCTCCCTATACTCCTCAACAAAATGGTATTTTTGAAAGTAAAAACAGGGTACTGAAGGAGATGGTTAATTACGTGTTGTCCTATTCAGGGCTGAGTCAAGGGTTCTGGGGTGAAGCTATGTTAACAGCTTGCTATTTATTAAATAGGGTTCCCAATAAAAGGAACAAGATAACCCCTTATGAACTCTGGACTAAAAGAAAACCCAACCTGAACTTTCTCAGGGTTTGGGGTTGTAGGGCTGTTGTAAGACTCCCCGATCCAAAATTGAAAACTTTGGGTGAAAGAGGCATTGAATGCATCTTTGTTGGATATGCTGAGTATTCCAAGGCATATAGGTTCTGTGTTATTGAACCTAATGAGTATGTTTCAATTAACTCAATAATTGAATCAAGGGATGCACTTTCTGATGAGAATAGATTTTCATCAGTCCCTAGACCAAGTAAAAGGTTTCCAAATGGAACTGAAGACACTGGTGTTTCAGAGATCTCTGATGAGGTTTCTGATGAGGTTGTGGATCAACAACCTGAACCTGAGCTCAGAAGGAGCAATAGGATCAGGACTCGAAAGTCATTTGGACCTGAGTTTCAATTATACTTAATTGAAGGTACAAGGAGTGAGGTCTCTCACCAATACTCATATTGCTTCATTGTTGAGGATGATCCCAAAACATTTGAAGAAGCAATGAAGTCCCAAGATGTTGCTTTATGGAAAGAAGCAATAAATGATGAGATGGACTCCATCATGGACAACAACACTTGGGTGTTGACTGATTTACCACCTGGTTGCAAATGGATTTTCAAACGGAAAATGAAGGTAGATGGAACTATTGAAAAGTTCAAGGCTAGACTAGTTATTCAGGGCTTTAAACAAAAGTTCGGAATAGACTATTTTGATACTTATGCCCATGTGGCTCGTATCAGTACCATAAGATTGCTGATTGCTTTGGCATCAATTCACAATCTGATTATTCATCAGATGGATGTGAAGACAACTTTCTTGAATGGTGACTTAGACGAGGAAGTTTACATGAACCAACCTCAAGGCTTCATCATGCCTGGCAATGAAAACAAGGTGTGTAAACTGATTAAGTCTCTTTATGGACTAAAATAGGCACCTAAACAATGGCATCAAAAATTTGATGAAGTGGTTTTGTCTAGTGGTTATTTACTTAACCAGGCTGACAAATGTGTATATAGCAAATTTGATGAATCTGGTAAAAGAGTCATCATTTGTCTATATGTTGATGACATGCTGATCTTTGGCACTGACCAAAATTAGGTTGACCTGACTAAGGAATTTTTGTCATCAAAGTTCTCCATGAAGGATATGGGGGAGGCTGATGTTATCCTTGGTATAAGGATTAAACATGAAAGTAACAAAATTTCTATTTCTCAGTCTCATTACATTGAGAAGGTGTTGAGGAAATTTAATTGCTTTGATTGTACTCCGGTGAGTACTCCCATGGATACAAGTGAGAAGCTGATGCCTAATACTGGCAAAGCTGTATCTCAACTTGAATATTCTTGGGTGATTGGCTGTTTTATGTATGCCTGACTTGTACAAAACCTGATATTGTTTTTGCAGTGGGTAAACTGAGCAGATATACTAGTAATCCTAGTGCTCATCACTGGCAAGCAATTCAGAGGGTATTTAAGTATTTGAAGAGAACTATGGATTATAGTCTTTCATATACTGGTTATCCTTCAGTATTAGAAGGATACACTGATGCAAGTTGGATAAGTAACACTGAAGATAATTCATCTACCAGTGGTTGGGTATTCCTATTTGGTGGAGGTGCAATTTCTTGGGCATCTAAGAAGCAAACTTGCATCACCAGTTCAACAATGGAATCTGAATTTTTGGCTTTAGCAGCTGCTGGTAAAGAAGCTAAATGGTTGAGAAACTTGCTTCTTGAGATCCCATTGTGGCCTAACCTATAGCACCTATTTCTATCCAGTGTGATAGTGCTGCTACTTTGGCAAAGGCTTATAGCCAGATGTACTATAGGAAAGGTGTCAGGCATAGCATGATTCGTGAGCTTATCATGAATGGGGTGGTATCTATAGAGTTTGTTAGATCTCAACAAAATTTAGTTGATCACTTGACGAAGGGTTTAGCTAGAGAATTGGTTTTAAAGTCTGCTAAAGGGATGGGTTTGAAGTCCAACTTAGTCACTGAATGCTAAGACGCCCAACTCCCTTCTAAGGAAACTTGGAAGCTGAGTTCAATGTGGAAAGCTGAAAATTTAGTGGACTGGAGCACATGTTATATTGTCATCCCAAGGTTGTGCTCAGAATCTGCTGAAAAGGAGGATGAAGTCTTTACTTCTCAATGGTTAATTTTTTTGAAAAAGTGCTAAGCAGGAGCATGAATAAAAAGGAACCACCTATGTAAATGTTGAAGTTTTGCCACTTCAGAAAGCTTTGAACTTTTAGCTTTTACAACATTTATGAATTGGATATGGACACATGGCTTGTATAGTGTCAGGAGTATTTAAGTGTTTGAAAATGTATGTGTATTTTATCTTCGGGTATTCAAATGGGTTGAAGGGTTCAATTCTTTGGAACACCCTGATTCTTGAATATTTGAACGTGTAATGTACTAAGGGGCTATTTATTTTTTGATTAATGGCTGTTTGGTGACATATCCTTATTTAAACACGTGCAACATCGTGTTTCTTTTTTGCTTTTTAGGAAAGGATATCCTAGATGCACCTGGATACAAAAACCACACCCATTCACAATCAGGAACAACTCCTTAAACATAAAGTCTGTTTTACCCTCACATCTTTTTTCTCTCTATTTACACCTACCATTTTCTTCTTCTTCTTGCCAGTTAACCATTTATAGTTTCATCTGTGCATCACTACCACACGGGTCTTCCACCGCCGCTCCACTTCCACTGTTGCCTCCACGCCACCGTTCTGCTGTCACCTTCATACAACTAGTCTGGCCCTTCCTCCATTACCCTGTTCATTTGTCTTCTAAAACCTTTGATTCAAACAACCCTCTGATTCTTTAAAAAAACAACCCTCTGAAATAATGTTTTATTTGGGGCTATAACCGAAATTTGATGTTGAAATATTCTCTTAAAAATATAGATGTGTAATGTGATTCGATGCAAGTAAGAAATGGGGTTTTTTGTTTAAAGATTCTGATTAATAAATTGGGTTTTTTATGAGCTTTGATTGATAAATTGGGTTTTACTTGGGACTGTAATCCAAAGATATTGATGTATATGGTTTGTGGTTCCTGTTATAAGAATTGAAGGGGTAAGGTTGGTGTTAGGTACATCAAATGCAAGGGTAAAACAGTCATTTATCATATTAAAATATTTTATTTAGCATAAAAAAGAAACAATATTTGCTCGAACACTTTTGTTTCCAACAAGTAGCATTTGTGGAAAAAGATATTATATCAAAACAGGAGAAAAAAAGAAACACCTCCTAAGATGAGAATTCAATCTTCAAGATATTTTCATTTATGCATATATTTTGTTTTGTGTTTAATTTTCATGCAAATGAAGTGAACTAAATTTGGGGAGGATTGTTGGAAAATTTAGTGCACTTGAGGGATCAATTCACACCTGGTAATGGGTTTGGAGGTACGGAGTGTACACCCATTAGGTCCCTGAATACCCTGACTCAATAGTGGTTATGCAGAGTTTCTACTGCTAGTGTTTCTGCTGGTAGTGTTAAGAGTTTCTGCTGGTAGTGTTACGTGGGTGTATGCTTATTTCATACACCTTTTATTTACCAAATAAGACCAAAACGACCAAAACTAACCATAAATGCCAAAGATATGTGTTTTTGTGTTTGTGATTGTGCAGGTACGGATATTTCAGAAATTACATCAAAAACCGCAAAATCCCGACAAAAACGAGCACAGAGAATGGAAAGTGTCAAAAGCCGAAGCCGGGAAGTCAATTGTCAAAATCATACTAGAGAAGTCAAAATCAACCTCAGAGAATCATTTCTTGTCAAGATTGGTCCCTGGATAAAGTTTGAAGATTTGCAAGATTAGTCCCTCATCTTTCAGAAGTTGTCAATTTTAATCCTTTGAAAGAATATTTTGGATGAAATGACATAAGAGCCTCCAACTTTTAGATATTGTCAAGTTAAGCCCTTGGAATATAAGTTTGGAAATTACAGAATTTGTCGCACTTAATTGCGCTTAACACCTTTGTCCTAAAAAGTTATATAAACCCTAAACCACTAATCCATTACCATTTCAATTAAAAACAGCAAAATAACACTGGCCCCAAAACAGTTTTATTAAAACCCAAACAAACCCGGTACCTTTTTACCCAACCCGACCCACTCTCACCATTCATTACATCATATTACCCGCCCCCTTTTTACCTAAACCCAGAAAATTACTTTCCAAGAACCCTAACATACCAACTCTAAAATTACCTCCGATTGCCGTAATAATTACCCATATCATTTGGAGTTCTAGAAGAAGATCGGCAGTATGTCAGAAGGTCAGAAACACACGGAATGCCACGTTGCAATCGTGTGAGGGCCACATGATCCAAGGGACAAATCATGCGTTTGATTGAAGCAGATACCAAGGGTTGAGACTTTAAAGGAAAGAAACACATTGATGAAGATCCACGAAGCTTCCTAGGAAACCCTAAGCAAGCTCACGGCTCAGCTATATATACCTTCTCATTTCATAGTTTGGTGTGTATTTATGTAATTGTTACCATGTAAAAGTTTCTAAATGTAAATTTCTGTTTTACTGTATTCTCAGCTTTTATTAATGAAATTTATAGTTCCTTTATTACTTTTCTTCATTTATTAGCTTTTGGATCTTCATTTATATAATAAAGTAGATTAACATTTGTTTCACTTGTATATTCTCCATCACATCACTTTTAAAATTTTAGTTAAAGTTTTGTTTTCTTATACTTGTTAGTTCAAAAACCAAAACATAAAAAAATCAGAAAAACAGAAAAAAAAATATAAAAAAAAATATATTTACTAAGCTTCATAAGCTTTTATATTTGTTTTCAATAAAGTCTCATATTAGCTATTATAGCTTCTGTGAGATTCTGTTTGGTCCTTTTCATTTTCTCAAAATTCTCAAAATCAGTCAAACAAAGTTACAACTGCTTATTGCTTATAAAGCTTAAGCTATTTCAGAACATTGGAGAGAGTTTTAGGGAGAAAGGGAAGCTCCCTAAGCCTGTCTAGAGACAGGCAAG
Organism: Artemisia annua; assembly: GCA_014162995.1. NCBI lineage: Eukaryota > Viridiplantae > Streptophyta > Magnoliopsida > Asterales > Asteraceae > Artemisia > Artemisia annua. Next base: position 2,517 of record LBNU01035767.1, on the reverse strand, counting down.
CTTAGTGACATCCTCCTCATTGTGGCTTTGAGAGGAAGATTTTTCGTGAGTAACTTTCTATTTTTTGTTATCTCATATTATAGTGTTAATCCTGTTTAGTTTAACTGTTTACTGTCGTGACGTTGGGGTGCCTATTCCACTGTGTTGCTGGTGGCCAGAGTTGTTGGTCATAAGTGATTTGTTCGGAATCTCTGTGCGCAGGGGTTGAACAGTGTTAGTGACTCGGGGGCGCGGGGGCCTGTGTGTAATTTTGGTCTGTCTGATTCTTAGTTTTAGTTAGATAGGCATTGTGTTGATTCCCAGTTCCTTGTTCATCAGTGACTGAATGTAGTGACGATAGTGGTGGGTTGATTTGAGCTTACTTCTAGTAGTGGTAGTGCAAATAAGCTAATCAGCGGTGTTTGGATCAACTAGTCTTAATTGTGTTCTTGTTAGTTTTGATTTTGTTTCTTGATGCACCAGTAAAGTCTCTTTTAGACAATATAGGACTAGCTAAGTCATAAAATCAATAGTTTAAATAGAAAAAGTCAATGATATTACTTTGGAATTCTATACAGGTTCTGGACGTTGCCTTTTAGGGTCTAAAATCCATTCATACTAGTTTAGATTGTTAATATTTGAGCTTAGGTAAAACCAATTTACCTCAGTATTAATATATAATCATTAGATCACTTGTAATTTTAGTTTTAGTCAAACTTTTCGAAAATCAAAAAAGTCAAAAATATTTTTTAACACAGATTTGGGAAGTCTTTGTGAGCATTTTGGTTGAACTCGTATGGTTTGGAAATCCATATGTTTTTATTTGTGCAAATTGGAGCTTTGAATCTGTACAAAATTAGTCTACTGTCTCAGTTTGAGCGTAATTTCTGTATCTAAAATTGGACTCAAAATTGAGCCATCCTGCTCAATAGCATACCCTTCCATTGTACAACAGTCCACAAGCCCAACTTCTCAAGCTTGATATCTGCTAATTAGTGAAGCTTTCTTGTTATGTCTTGGGGCAAACACTGACAAGCTAGCTGAATTTAAGAATCAACCAAATATATATATTCTGAGCTTATTAAAGTGCTTCAAATCACCTGCCTAATCGTCCCATTTTCCGAATATAACTGAATTTCATCTTGATGAATTTTGGTTGTTAACTTAGCTTGTGATCTTTATTCCGAGTGATCCATTTGAGTGTTCTTAAGTGTGTTTGAAGCTTACCCTAGATGTCCTTGAGCTTATTTGTGCTTCATTTTGAGCTTATTGGCTTTTCTAAGCCCTTTATTTCAAACTGTTCTGAGTAGCATTGAAATCATCTGAGTCCTTTGGTCAAATTAGAGTGTTACTGAGCTTATTTAGGTACCCTTTATTAATCATTGGGTAAAGTTTATGACCAAGTCTTGGTCAATTGCATTATAATAAGGCATACTTGATGCTATTGGCAAATAAGCAGCTTAAAAGCTTATTTTCCAAAATCCTTTTTACAGTCGCTGTGTTATAGTTTTAGTTCTCCATCTAAAAATTTCATATTTTTCTAAATCTGCGCATTATTTTTAATAAATTTAAACAGAAAGATCAAAAATAGTTTTCATTTTTTTTAATTAGTACCGATTAAGTAAATATAATTTGTAGTTTTAATCTTCATTCTAATAGCTTTTATTTTTCTTTATAAACAAAAATACAAAAATAGTTTTTAATGGGATACATAAAATCTTCTCTCTTTTATTTTTTAACACAGATTTGGACAGATCTTTGTGAGCATTTGTAGGGTTGAATCCTGTTTGGAAATCCAATTTGTTTGTTGATTTGGGTAAATTGGAAGCTTTTGCATCTGTGACAACAATTAGTTCTCAGTTTGAAGCTTATTTGCTTATCTAAAATTGGACTCAAAGTGAGCCATCTGCTCAATAGCATACCCTGTTCCATTGTACAACAGTCCACAAGCCCAACTTCTCAAGCTTGTATCTAGCTTATTAGTGAAGCTTTCTGTGATGTTCTTGGGGCAAAACACTGATAAGCTAGCTGAATTTAAGAATCAACCAAAGTTTTCCACTTTTGAGCTTATTGGACTGCTTATTTCCTTGCTGCTAGTTTGTCCCATTTAGTGATTTGGCTGAATTAGCAGTTTGATTGCTAGTGGTAAATTTGGTTTGTGCACTTGGTTCCTTTGCTTCTTTTATACTTGTTTAAGTGTGTTTGAGCTTATCTCACTGACCTGAGCTTAGTGGTTCACTATTTTGCTTATTTGGCTTATTAAAGTGCTTAATTGGACTGAATTTTGTTTGCATTGCATAAATCTGAGTTGATTTTTGGTAAAATTTGAGAGTTTCTGAGCTTATTTGGGTCTTAAGGTCATTCTGTGAAAGTTTGACCAAATTTGGTCAAACTGCTTATTAATAAGCACTTTTTGAAACTGCTTTTTGGTTCAAATAAGCACTAAACTGCTTAATTTTCCAAATTCCTTTTTACAGTAGCTTTTATATATAATTTTAGATTTTCCATAAAAATTTCATAATTTTTAGAATAGTTTAA
>LBNU01035764.1:0-12269 GCA_014162995.1 Artemisia annua | reverse complement strand
AAAATGGTTTTTCCTAGTTTATTTCTTGTCCAAGTCCATCACCAACAACTTCAACAATCCCATAATCTACCATACACCCTCTTAGGGTGTCATGGGTTCCTAAATGTCATTTTTCATCCATTTCTCCATAGGTTCACAAGTCATCCATTTTAAAAATAAAATGATACAAAGCATAAGTTTAGTGGTATAGATTTTTACATGCTTGTACATATACAATAAAAATACATGAACCTTGCAAGAAATTTGGTAAAATTTGTGAAAAGAAAATGATAGACTTACTTGGATGGTTAGAAATTTTTAAGATAAAAATCCTACTAATCCATAGGTTTATATTTCAAAACCTTGTAATGGATTATGTATAGTTCTTGTATATGAAATTGTCTTTGAAAAATTTGGTCTTCCCCTTGGTGTTGGATTTGGAACGAGCACAAGCAAGAGAAGAGAGAAAGAAAATATTTTTCTTTGATCAAAATTTACACCATGCAACTATGAGAAATTATTAGGTGGAATAAGGTTTATGTATGTGTGATTAGGAGACCACAAGTGTCCCCCTTGGACACTAGGGGCGGGCCACCTCATAGGAGGTGGTGGGTTAGTCATGTTTTGTGCAATATTATTTTTACGGGGTACCGTTTAGTGTATAGTTTTGTAATTTTAGCGTTATCGGGTACCGGGTTAATTAAAAATAAATTCTAACGGAACAAGACGGGATATAACAAAGTTGTAAAAATTATAAAAATATAATTTTTGTAAACATTGGGTGTTTCGATAGTTATGGTCTAGTTGATACAATTTTTGTTATATATAAATGCAAGTAATGATTTAATTTTTCGTAACTTACCAAAATATATAATATATAGTTTAATAAACCTTAGTGGAAATATAACTAATATATAAAAATATTAGTGCTCTAGTGGAATTTGTTTGGTGTATTGGTTAAAAACTATAATCATGTGTTATTATTTATTTGAAGATAAATAAATAAATGTAACTTGAAATTCTATATATTCTACGAGTGGGATAGAATGCAAATGATGTCTTGATGAAATGTAGGCTAACCCTAGTCTATGAAATGTATGATGAACGATGTCTCATGATAATGTGAATTAACCTACCCGGTTTCGTCAAATGAATATCCGTAAACCTAGTTTACGTGAAATGATGAATAGTGATTTGAAAATGACCTGAATTAACGAATTGTGACATTCGCCCACCCAAAAAGGAATTCAGTCCCTGAATTCAGCTAGTGTTGATCTCTGGAGTGGACTCGGTGAAAAGATGTGGGTGCCCTAATTTGGCTTGCCATAGAATGAAAGCTTGAGGTTGAATTATGATTAGTTGACGTGCTTCTAGACGGCGATTCACGAGGTGATGAAGGTGTGAATGTTCTTGCAACGTTTGAGTACGCACACATGAATGAAATATTTGGGAATTGGGTAGAGAATTCAATCCAGACAAAATTTTATTATTACTATTCTCAGTATTGCAAAATTCATCTCTGAGTCGGATATAGGTGGTCAGCCCATATCCTACTGTCCCGGGTCGAATGTAGATGACCAGTCTACATTCCACCGAGGTTCCATGAATTTTGAAATACTCAGCTCAGTTATACTAATACTATGTCCTTCACATACGAAAAGACGTTCTGAAAGACTAAGGCAGTTGACCGAACACGAGGTCGAATGCTGAAACTACGTAAGGAAAAGGCGTAACAGTGAGACGCGTATGATATGTAAGCATACTAATATGGAAGACAATTATGGTAATCAATTAGAATGAATGAGTATAATATATCTGACAATGAGATACAATTTCATCACATATGTCAACAACAAACCACATAGGAGGCATCATCTTGGCAGGCAGGCACGTGGCGGTCATAGGATTAAGTTTTCATGAAAGTAGCTATAGTCTAGGTTTTAAAAACACCCTGTTCTCTATAGCCAAGGCTCTGATACCAATCTGTCACACCCCCAAAATCGGGTCCAGCGGAAGCTTACATGTCGCTGGGGTGTAACTCAATGGTATCACAACACAAGTACAAAGAACGGTTTTCATCTCATTCATTTAGAATAAAATTGTTTAACAAAAGCGTTGAATTTACATTGTTAAAAGTAATACGGAAGTAGGCCCTTAAAATAGTTAAAACGGTCCCCAAATGAACATCAGAGTCTTCTATGACCATGCCATGCCCTGCCAAAACCTCCAGTAGTGTGCCATTGCTTAATACCTGCAAATACATGCAAAAACGTCAACACGAGGTTGGTGAGTTCATAGAGTTTAATGAAAATGAATTGCATTAGGATGAAGATTTCCCAGCGAAGGCATTGTAAATCCACCCGGTTCCAAGTCTCGGCCATAACAAGACTTGCAACCTGTGTGTTTACAACCCACCGCCAAACATGATTTGGTTTATGTAAGCAATTGTAATATTTGAGCCAAAAGTCAAAGATATGTGTAAATATACAACCATGTAATGTAGGGGTATCATGCCATACCCAGGCAATGTAGGGGTATCATGCCATACCCAGACAATGTAGGTTGTAACATATGAACACTTAAAGCGTTTGAATAAACAAAGAAACATTTGAGTAAGGCAATTGGTGTTTAAGTAAGCAAGTAGCATGTTCAAGTAAAACAAGTATTGCATTCATGTAAAAGCGAGCATGTATTCTCCCCCAAAACAGTTATAAAACAAGTTAAAATATGGGGCATGAACTCACCTGTAGTGATGGAACAATGAATATGTAATGAACAGGGCAACAAGGCGTGAACACTAGCCGCAACCTAAAATGAATGCATGTAATTTAATTTAGATTATGAAATGACTTCATGTATGCACTTGCACTTATAATCTATACCACTCGTATTAATTCAAAATATGTAATATTGTCGAAAATATAATTTATATTATCGTATTAAGTCATAATGAATATTACATGTTCATATGGTGTAACGATGTTTTGTGATAGCCGTTTGGCGATAAAATGTGAAAATACAAGTTTTTGTCGTAAAATATTATACTTAGTAATTTCTGAAATACGGCTAAAGTGGCCTCGGAAAACTAATTGTAAAATGATGTATACCGAGAATTAGAGGTCATACTCAATAGCTTTAGAAATCTTGGTGCATTATCTAAATATGTTCAGTAGTGAAATTTTACCCATTGTGTCTAGATGTTAAGATAAATGGTCGAAAAGTTGGGTATTTAGGCCAAAACTGCCATTTCTGGGCAGTTTTTAGAAATATTTGAGAGGTCATGGTTTACAGGTTATAAGTCGAAATGACAAAAGGCCAACTGATTTGAAAAGTACTCCAGGAGTACTAACTTTTGTTCCTTGGAGTCCCAACTCCAGAACTGAGTCATTTGACGGGAAAATGGCCTCTAACATGGGTGTTTGCAAGTTTTCTGGGCAAACTTAGAATATTTTCCAAGTGAAAGTGCTGGTAGAAATTTTTAGTGAACATTTATCTTTGAAAATTCATAACTAATTCGTTATAAGTCCGTTTCTTGTGTTCTTTATATCCCCGAAAAGGTAAGAGAGTGTACTAGCATATTTTTAATAGTTTGGTATGTTTTGACAAGGTCTAAGGCTCGTTTTTGGTCAATGAAATTCGTACATCAGCAACATATTTTTCTAAAAAAATATATATAGTTAGTGTAATTTGTTTTTGGCATATCTTTTTCATCGTAAGTCCGTTTTTATCCGTTCTTTCGACCATGGATTCATCTAAAAGTGTATTTTCTAGTTCTTGGGTCAAAAAGGGATCCAAACCTACTGAGTTTTCCCCATTTTTAAAAGAAGACCAGTAGCATAAAATATAGTGTTGAAAATGGTTTTTCCTAGTTTATTTCTTGTCCAAGTCCATCACCAACAACTTCAACAATCCCATAATCTACCATACACCCTCTTAGGGTGTCATGGGTTCCTAAATGTCATTTTTCATCCATTTCTCCATAGGTTCACAAGTCATCCATTTTAAAAATAAAATGATACAAAGCATAAGTTTAGTGGTATAGATTTTTACATGCTTGTACATATACAATAAAAATACATGAACCTTGAAAGAAATTTGGTAAAATTTGTGAAAAGAAAATGATAGACTTACTTGGATGGTTAGAAATTTTTAAGATAAAAATCCTACTAATCCATAGGTTTATATTTCAAAACCTTGTAATGGATTATGTCTAGTTCTTGTATATGAAATTGTCTTTGAAAAATTTGGTCTTCCCCTTGGTGTTGGATTTGGAACGAGCACAAGCAAGAGAAGAGAGAAAGAAAATATTTTTCTTTGATCAAAATTTACACCATGCAACTATGAGAAATTATTAGGTGGAATAAGGTTTATGTATGTGTGATTAGGAGACCACAAGTGTCCCCCTTGGACACTAGGGGTCGGCCACCTCATAGGAGGTGGTGGGTTGGTCATGTTTTGTGCAATATTATTTTTACGGGGTACTGTTTAGTGTATAGTTTTGTAATTTTAGCGTTATCGGGTACCGGCTTAATTAAAAATAAATTCTAACGGAACAAGACGGGATATAACAAAGTTGTAAAAATTATAAAAATATAATTTTTGTAAACATTTGGTGTTTCGATAGTTATGGTCTAGTTGATACAATTTTTGTTATATAAAAATGCAAGTAATGATTTAATTTTTGATAACTTACCAAAATATATAATATACAGTTTAATAAACCTTAGTGGAAATATAACTAATATATAAAAATATTAGTGCTCTAGTGGAATTTGTTTGGTGTATTGGTAAATAAATAAATGTAACTTGAAATTATATATTCTACGAGTGGGATAGAATGCAAATGATGTCGTGATGAAATGTAGACTAACCCTAGTCTATGAAATGTATGATGAATGATGTCTCATGATAATATGACTTAACCTACCCGGTTTCGTCAAATGAATATCCGTAAACCTAGTTTACGTGAAATGATGAATAGTGATTTGAAAATGACCTGAATTAACGAATTGTGACAGTCTCTTTCCTGCGAAAAATCACTAGACGAATTATCCTTATCAGGGGTTAACATTTCATGCGCAGTCAAGTCGGGTGAAGACTCTTTTTCTTTAATGTTGCCATTATTGATGACATAAATAGTTTCTAATTTATGACACCGCCCTCTTTCGTTCATATTAAAAACTATTTTTTTTTATCATTACAAGTAAGAGAGATTAATTTATTAAAGACATCAATTATGGCATGGGCAGTGGCAAGCAAAGGTCGTCCTAAGATAATTGGTAAGTCGTTATCTTCCTCCGTGTCTAGTATGACGAAATCAACAGGAAAGGTGAATTCATCAATTTTAACCGATACATTCTCGACTATACCTTGAGGGATACTAACTATTCTATCGGCCATTTCTATGGTCATGCAAACTGGTTTAATTTTACCTAAATTCAAGCGTTTGTACATAGAAAATGGCATGATACTAATACTTGCTCCTAGATCTGCTAAAGCGTTACTAATAAACAAGTTATCTATTGAACAAGGGAGAATAAAACTTCCTGGGTCATTTTTTTTAGGAGGCAACTGATGTTGAATTAATGCGGAGCACGTGCCGTTTAGTCTCACTTCCTCTCCTTCCTCATTATTCAAAGAGAAAAGGTCCATCTCCTCCTCGAAATCCTCTTCATTGTCAGATTCCTCCCCACCTTGCTCAGCAAAAAATTCAAGCTCTTCATCAAAATACCTGAAAGGAGTGTAAAGAGGTTGACCATTGTTAGAAAATATAGCTTTACATGCTCCGGAATTTTTAGAGCATTCTCCTCGTTCACCGCCTGCTTGCTTGGATACTTGATTAGTCAATACACCTATCTTGGTTTCAAGACCTCTTATAGTTTCCTCGTGGCTTTTGAGGTTAAGTTTTGTTCCTTCCTGAAAACTTCTAAGCCATTCTTCCCGTTCCAATTGCTTCTTAGCCGACTCATCAAAATATCTTTGGATAGACCGCTCAAGATCGGATTGTGGTCGGTTATATCCTGATGTCCCCTTACGATAACTGTTGCTGTTGTAACCTTGGAATGGTCTACTCTCCCCATATTTTACTTCCTCTGTTTTCACATCGCCTTCATTCAAAGGGCAGTCTTTAGACAAATGGGGTCCTTCACATACCTCGCAACCAACTTGAATAGCATGGACATTTTCTTTTATCTTCTTCATGTCAAGCCCCAAGCTTTCGAGTTTGTTGGTGATTAGGGTAATTCCATCCGAGTTTCCAACAATGCTCCTACTACTTCCACCTTCATGCCACTTTTGAGAGTGGTCCGCCATATTTTCAATAGCCTTTAAGGCTTGAGCAGGAGTCATTCCAAGGATTGGTCCCTGAGAGTCTAGCATTTGGCGGGTTGAGATGTTGATCCCTTTGTAAAAAATGTTGACCATTTATTGCTTGTTGAGATCATGAGTAGGGCACTTGTACAAAAGATCATTGTACCTATCCCAAGCTTGGTACAATGTTTCATCTCCGTCTTGCTTGAAGTTGTGAATGTCTTCAAGCTGTTTTGCCGTCCTTGAAGGAGGGCAATACCTTTGATGAAATGCTTCTTCAAGAGAGCCCAAGTGTTCACCGTTCCTGCTGGTAACCTATCGATCCATCTTTTTGCTGCTCCAGTCAATGTCATCGGGAATACTCTGAGCATTATCGCATCATGAGATACTCCCGGAATGTTGAACAAACTGACAATGTAAAGAACATTGTCAATGTGCTCATGAGCATCTTCCGTCTTGCTTCCTGAAAATGGGTCTTTCCGCAGTTCCATTATGAATTGATTTTTAATTTCGAACTGAACGTCATTCCCAATAGCTGGCCTAACCAAACCAGGCCCTTGCTCTTCCCATGTAAGAGCCAAATAATCTTCAAGTGTGAGGTTATCAATGTCAATTTCTGCCATGGTACTTGAAACTTGAGAATAACCGTGAGTACTGAAAAGAAAATAAAACAAAAATTAAAAACTTAAATAAAATCCTAATAGCTCCCTGGCAGCGGCGCCAAAAACTTCATGCAGGTTTTACAGACCAGGTTTTAATATTTATAATAGTCTCGTTTACCTAAGGTTTACCTTAATGCATTAACAGGCAGTGTACCCGATCGTATGAGGTATAGCTAGATGGTAAAGCCGAGGTCGTCCCAAGAGCTAAGTGATAGAAATTATCTAAGTTTTGTGTCACGTTTAAAAGGGGTTTTTAAGTTGAAAGATTAATTAAACTAATAAAAGTAAATAACAAGACAAGTAAATAAATAGAAGAAAGATCAATAGAGAGAAATAGTGCTAACCTAATTACTACTCTTGTTATCATTATGACTAGTTTTCTATAAGTGCATCCTATCATATCGTCTGGGGATTTAATTCATTTCGGATCAGAGGGTTAAATCACCTACGTCTATCTTACACCTTGTCCTATCCAAAAATATTATAAAGCCTTGGGTTCATCGGTACGAAAATGTAAGAGTCATTAAGTGCCTCTACTAACATGGACAAGTCTAACGGATGCGGCATGGTCAGATCTTACACCCCTCTAACTCTGTTAAGCGTATAGCATCGATAGGTGGTCCTAGGGTTAATTCGCATGTGTATGGTGATATTGCTATCACCAAGTCACATCCCTAGCGACTTGCTTCCTAGGGTTAATTCCACAAGTCTCTAGAGAACAACCAATGCTAAACACTACAGGAACTAGAGTGTCCCAAGACTCGCCATGAAAGTATTCAAACAATAGACAATAGATGCGTAGAAAACTAAATCATAATAATAACAATTTCATAACTAGGCTAACACCAAGAGGTGTTTAGCCACTCATATTCATAGTTGCAGTAAAACAATATTGTATTATCACAAATGTAAACATGAATCGAATACAAAACAAAGGAATGAATAAACTTATGATTGGTGTGTGAATTCTCCCTTGGAAATGACTTCTATGAGGCTAGAACTTCGTTCCTCCTGCTCCCTGAGTTTCTCCCAACTTCTGTGTTGTGAAAAGTGAATGAATAAACTCGGAATTAGGGCTGGTATTTATAGGCCCGACTTTGTTACGGCGTAGCTGATTGAATTGCTACGCTGTATCCTTTGTAAATTGGTGTTACGCCGTAGCTTGATCAAGTGTTATGGGCGTAATGTCTTGATAAGATACTTGCTAAGGCGTAGTTGCTAGGGTTGCTACGCCGTAACTTCTTCCTTGGCCTTGTTATTTCTTCACTGCGTCAAATTGGATCTTACGTCGTAGCTGGAGAGTTGCTTACTCCGTAGAGCCCTTTAGTGGACCTCTACGCCGTAGCCATAGTATAGGCTACGCCGTAGTCTTCATAAATTCCTTCTTACGGCGTAGGTAGACGAACCTTTACGCCGTAATCTTCATAAAGTCTTGCTACGGCGTAGGTAGATGAACCTCTACGTCGTAGTGCGTGCAGAATCCATAATTTCCACATATTTGCTCTTAAGTCCTTCCATTTTCGCGTAAGTTCGTTCTTTTACTCATCTTTACCCTGAAACCAAAATAGGAAGAAATAAGAGTATATATTCTTCTTACAAATAGAAAAGATGAGCATTTTAGGGGGAAATTAACACTTAGATCATGGGTAAATTTGATGTTATCACTGCACTTGAAGTTTTAAAATATGACAATTTGACCCCTGTGGTTTTCCACTATAAATAAGCCATTTAAGGTTTCCTAACCCTAGTTATCACATACACACTTTCCACCTCCACCCTCTCCAACTCCGGCGCCGCCTTCGATCAAGATTCCAGCTAATTGCCGCTAGTCGCCGCCATTCCAGAAGAGAGTCAAAGGAGTGTTCGTTTGGGGGATTATTCATCGTGTTTTGACCTTACAACAGGTTTTACCTCTCGAGGGATCTCAGAGGCTTACAACCCCACCAGGCAGTGTACTGACGATGTAGTATAGGATAGGGTGGTAAGTACGGGGATTGATCATTCTCTCACAGGGAATAGGTGTTCGTTAGGATAGAAAAACTACTCTAATAGGTTCTACAAGGGGGTGGAAGGAAGTTCTTTTGTATTTTTATATTTTTTATGAAAGCAGTAAAATCTCGTTGGAAGAAGGGGCGGAATTAGTTTGCTTAGTCAACTAACCCCAAGATTACTACTTATGCAAATTTAAAATAAATATCTAAACTATTGTGGTTGTGAAAACAATATGGAGAAGTTGTGTTTACTTAGATTCATTACTCCCTAACTATCTTTTACCGGTTAATTGATGATTGTGTACTTGTGTGGATGAAAGGGTGTATTCCTAATAACTCATGGAGTGGCATACATAATCTCTCAATTCTAATGAGCTCTTATCCGCCCTATGCCATGCACGGGCACACCAAGGGTGAAACAGTGCTCATGCGTTAAATCACTACCTTAAATAGCCTAGTACTGTTCTTTGGCCTACATGTTTCCCAAGACTTCAAGCACGTTACCATAAAGGAGGTTGCCAGTTTTCTTAGCCCTAACATTGGATGAACAATCATCCCATACAAAAACAACACACACAATCAACCAATTATTAATAGTTAGGTTCATTAATCTAAGCAAACAATCTATGAAGAATTAGCTACACATGTAATTAAAGACAAGGAGAAGATAATTTCAACCAATCACTTAGACATATGAGATATAATGTGAGACTATCATTAAGCATGAGTCAAGTTGGAAACCCTAAAAAGTACAGAAATTCGTCTTAGGTTTTGCCCTAAAAGTTCTCCACAAGTTCCACACTAATGAATGAAAATTTAGGAAACTAATATAGATTACACTCTGACGGTCAGGTTATAGAAGGCTGACGCCGTCAGCTCGCCGCCATTAGGTATCTCGGGATGGCCTAGATCCACTTCTGACCCGTCACCTTATAAAACCGTTCTGGGCCGTCACTCTTTAACTTTACTCTGACGGCTACTTTTCCCAACACCTGACGGCGTCAGTGGTTAAATCCTTCTGGCTCCGTAATTTGGAAAATTGATTCCATCCACTCTTTTGTCAAGGCTTCTAACGGCGTTTAACCTTGTGACTTCTTAAACGCCGTCAGGTTAGTAAAATCTTCAACTTTTTGAGACTTTGTCTTTTCTTCACTATGCTCCAAAAACGTCCAAATATGATGTTTCCAGAATCTTCTCAAAAGTACCTAAAATGAAAAAAGGAACGATTTAGGGCAATATTTGATCACATTTATACGAATTAGGGCTAAATGACCCCCTAAAAAGCGAACACTTTTCGTCTCATCAAATACCCTTTACACTTGGATTTCTTGTCCTCAAGCAAATGAGCTTTTATTCCAATCCAAAGTATGATTATGGGGTCCATTATAACACGAATATAAAAAGTAATTACAACAAATAGTTATTAGACCCAATCATAACAAGCACGGAAATCAATTACACTAGCACCTCACAAATAGTGTTTGGATTCGTCACATCTCTCAAATGTCATAAAGTTAATAATTCATAAGGAAACGGAAATAAACTCATACCTGTCATAGCAATAGATACCATAGGCTTAGGAGAGTATTCAATTACTCCTCCACTAGGCTAAGCACCTTAAGATTAAACTATCAAAGAGGGCTTTATAAAGGTTTAAGTAAGGTGTAGGGAAAGGATATAGATAAACACGGTTTTGGTTGGAATAAAGGGTATTTAGTGTGGGCAACTAATATCATGATCAAATACATGCACTCTACATCGTTGCTTAAGTCAAGACTTCGATCATATCTTAGTCTAAAAATGAAATAACAAAACTAAAAGAAACATTAAAAGGAAACGGATGGTATCTATGTTTTTTCTTTCTTTTTCATATTTTTTTTTGTATTTTTCTTGATTTTTCGATTTTTTTTTTTCATTTCATACATCTTGCCTACCATCCAAATAATACATCATAGGGGTTGCATCCCCTTACACTATCTCTTACATAACTTTACAATATATTCTAATGACTCGAATTAAGATAATTGAAGGGGGCTTGGGAGTACCTTTTTAAAATTTAGAACATAGGGGGTAAAATGTTGCTCTTCCGCCATACTTCATCTACCACTAGTACTGTACCCATGAGGTCTCCAATCGTCAAAAACAATATGTTACAAGATTATTGACTTAACTTAGCAAACCATGTAATGACGGATAATTAAACAAAGGTTAACAAAATGTTTTCACAAGTAATGCACCAAAGTGGGGCATACAAGGTAGGCCTAAGGCGATTTGGGGTTACATTAGTGGAGGTGTAAACAAAATTCTTCACTTTAGTAAGATGCTCAAAGGTCGAAAACGAAAGATAGGTCCGAAGGTGTACTAGGGTATCGTGTACAAACCAAAAATGGATACAACGCAAAGGCGTGTGGGAAATTACTTTACCAATGAAGGTCAAGTAATTATAACAAATATACGGTTTAAAACAATGGGTTAATCCTAAGCCTCTATCATGTAGAAATCTTAACTACACAATTAGTTCACTTGTGGATTTGAGATGTCCTAACGCAAGTTCTAGAATCTAAATACTACCGGTACTACATCATTAGCACCAAAGATGGACGCTTTTCCTACCAATTCTAGGGCAGAACCTCACATATTTGGGTGAAAAAATTTTTTTTTAGTGGTACGGTTTGTGCTAGTCATACAATTCCTATCCATGAGACGCTCATTAAGATAAGGTTTCACACCTTAAATGTTGTAAAAAAAATGTTAAATGGCGCTAAAATGCCTAACAAATATTCTCTTGGTTTTATTACAAAATTTACTATCAAACAAATGCAAAACATCAAGCATAGGTATATTCTCAGGCTTTCATTTACCCCCCCCCCTACCTTAAACCGAACATTGTTCCCCAATGTTCAAAAAAGACAAAAGTAAATAAGATGAAAAAGAAATCAAATTACTCCCCTGAAAGGGTTTGTTGTGGATAGTGATGTAAATGGTTAGATCTTCTTCCAAGATAGACGAACGTTCAAAAGCTTCCCTTCCAAAATAATAAACGTCTCTTATCCAAAATAACCTGTTAACCTGAAAAAGTAAAGGCCCAACCTCGCTTAAAATCGGCGGTATAAAATCTACATAATAAAGATATAATGCTTGTGGGAGATGGAAATATTTTGCAGAATTCCTGAAGATTATAAGTAAAAGAATTGACAAAACTTTTTAAGTTTTCCGAAAAATACAAAACTTTCAAAATGCAGAAATTATTACCTTGATGCCGTCAGGTGTTAATCTGACGCCGTCAGAAAGTTCTGACAGAATTCATCGCATCGAAAAAAATCCTCTT
>LBNU01035761.1:0-74302 GCA_014162995.1 Artemisia annua | reverse complement strand
GAAAACGTATGAAAACGGACGAAAATGTATGAAAACGAACGAAAATGTAAGAAAACATATGAAAACGTATGAAAACAGACGTTAACGGGCGAAAACGTAACAAAACGGACGAAAATGTATGAAAGCGGACAAAAACGTATGAAAACGTGCGAAAACGTAAGAAAACGGGCGAAAACAGACAAAAACGTATGAAAACGGACGAAAACGTATTAAAACAGACGAAAATGTATGAAAGCGAAAAAAATGTTTATTAGGAAAAAAAACATAGATTAAAAAAAAGAAAGAAAAAAAAACGTCTAAAAAGACAAAAGAAAAAAGAAACAAAAAAGAAAGAAAAAAAAAAAAATTAAGCGTGAAAAAAAAAAAAAAAAAGGAGTAAAAAGAAAAAATGAAAAAAAAAGAATAAAGAAAAAAAAAAAAAAGGGATTAAGCGTGAAAAAAAAAAGTAGAAAAAAAAAGAAGAAAAAAATGAGTTATAAAAAAGACAAATAAAAAGGGGAAAAAAAACATGGACTTATGTTTCCCATTTAATCTTAGGTTAATCCCCACCACTAGATTAAACTAGATGGATGGTGAAGATTTGTCCCTTGGTATGTACTAAAATTAGAGTATGCAAAATAAAGTNAGAAAAAAAAAAGGGATTAAGCGTGAAAAAAAAAAGGTAGAAAAAAAAAGAAGAAAAAAATGAGTTATAAAAAAGACAAATAAAAAGGGGAAAAAAAACATGGACTTATGTTTCCCATTTAATCTTAGGTTAATCCCCACCACTAGATTAAACTAGATGGATGGTGGAGATTTGTCCCTTGGTATGTACTAAAATTAGAGTATGCAAAATAAAGTACCTCCCAATTACAATATGATTGGAAGAGCGTTACAAAGGTTTGCGAACCACTCAATACGATTAATGGAAATATTCGTATACATTAAATTAAATTCTAAAACTATTTATGGTATTTATTCATTTTTCATGTTATCTACCTGACAAGATCCCTTATGCGCATGCACTACTACATTTAAAAGTACTTGATTCGTAATTCATTGTGGAAATTGCCTCAAGATCTTCCACTACTATGGTTTCGTAATTACTTGTGGAATTTGTCATAATAAAGCCAAATAAAATTACTATACTAGATGTGATAAAAAAGAATGATGCATAATAAATTATAGGGCCAAGAAGGGTGAAAGTGAAAGATGGTGATTGGTTACAACAAACGGGTCAAACTAAAAAACATGTGAGATGGAAAAATAGTTGGCTAAACAAATAATACAAGTTTGACTGCTTGACCAACAAAGTCAAAAATAGAAAAATTTACTTAACTTTAAATAACTTTTTGTTAACTTTGAGATAATAATGAGTCATATTGGTGTCATGCCATTGACAATTACATATGGTAAATAAAGAACGTCTAGAAGAAAATACACATACGTCTACAAATTAAAACTAGCTTTTATTGCATGTTAGATACGATAGCATACGCATAGGCTTTTTTGGATACCAAACCAAGGCAACTTGGCTACTTGAGAATTAGGTGAACAGAAACCAGATCCCCTAACCGAAAGTTTTATTAGTAGTTACACTCTATATATTGTATAGAGCTAGTGAAACTATACTAATTATGTTGTATATGAATAGCAAAATCTCTACTTAATATAAAACAAATGATGTTGACACAAAACAAATGACGCCTCACTTGGTCAAGTTTCAATTTAAAAGTATATGCATAGATTAATTATCTATTCGTATACAAGTCATGATAAACGGCTAAGGTACTAGTTGTTTAGGTTATTTACAAAGGACGAGTCTTTTACTCAAGTGTACACGATCTAACCAAAAATATTTTGTGCCTTTTCTATCAAAACTTATTTTGTTTAGTACAATATAAAGGTCGATCAAGTTTTTTTACACCTATATAAGCTATTTGAATGGTTAGGTATATATATAGGATGGAGGTTAGTGGTTACGAGCTTAAATATGTTGCGTACGGCTGATGGGAATGGGGTTGAGTTGAGTGGTACCAATAATTATCGACACATATGGCTGTGGCGGCAGCTTGGACCCCCACGCTATATATGCTTTTATTCTATTTCATTTGTTATGTAGAATCGCAATACCTCGTTTATTCGAATACGTTACTCATGGTTCATTATTGTTGCCTATACATTTTACAAACAGTACAAATGATTAGGTTAAAGTTAAATAACTCTAGTAAAATAGTTTGGGTTAAACGTGTGACGGTTTGAAGTTGATTTAACATAACATTTTGGTCCATGTGTTTTTCTTGACATTCGTATTTCACTCATTATCTCCGTTTATTTACACCGTTAGTTTTTACACTTGTTAGCATACTGTAAGTAGGAAGGTTAATAGAAATATGAAGTAAGAAAAAATATCATTTTTCAAACAATAATTGAAGATATTAGACAATTTCTCTCTACTCGTATTAGTTATTTGTACGTTTTTTTTCCCTTGAAAATAACTTGTTTGAGATAAATTTTGTAGCTCAAGTAGCACACAACCACTCAACCAACCTTCATTATACAAACACGCACAAAAATGACATAATTCTGCGTTAATTCCAACACCAAAACAAATGAAGATTGTGGCCCGTAATTACCAACAAATTTATGATTTCTCAATATTTAGTGGTGGTTCACCAAAACTAGTCGTAGTACTTTATACATTAGGGTCTCGATCACTTCATAATTTAAGATTTAATTGACCAACTACTTTCCATTTAAGTCCATTAATTTCATATGATTTAAAGCGAAACAAATTATATATCAAGTAACTTACTAAGATTATGAATACTTTCGATCCATAACCAGGGCCGTCTTTAATTAGAGGAGTGCAAATGCTGCTATTAAACAGGCCACCGCTTGACGAGTGTTACAAAATTCCATGCACTTCTATTATTTAAATTCACAAGCTTGAGTTTAATTAGTTCATGCACTACCGATAATTATGTATTTTTTGTATGTGCTTAAGGGTCACTTTTTTTTGCTGACTGTTGATGGCAAAAGGCCGCATCAAAATCATAAGACGGCCCTGCCCATAACGGCGGTCACCCTGCCACCTCAAACACCAACTCAACATGACCTTCTTCATCACCAAGTTAGTATACTAAAGCGACCGTGGTCATCAAAAAAGTATAACCCACTTAAATACAAATATATATCTCANCGAGTTGTGAATTATTTCAGCTTGAGCAAGACCACAACCAACCCCATCTAATGGGGTGGACACATCCAAATAAAGGGTCGACCAAAGGCTCGACCGAACCATTACCATGGGTCTAAGATAGCAAAGAAATTTATAATTTTTTAAGTATATATTACAAGACACTAGATTTATTTAGATGATGCACGACATGCATACCCAACGAACCATACAAGTAGACTTTGATACCACGTATATACAAAGCTTGTAGAGCTAGCAACACGACTTAAGAGAGATCATGAATAAATACGAAAAATGCCGATGTCCCTATGGGACTCTGGCTTCATTGAATATTGTTTTATGTGTCTACACTATGCTCCCAGGTTAAAGACCGCGCGAGAATGTTGCTAGGAAATCAAATCAATACTTCATATGTAACTCAAACTGCGAGTAATATTAGTAGGAAGAACAGGGTTCTCAATTATTTTTTATATGATGAAAACGATGGTTGGATCATGGCTTGAGCTACGTTATTATCCGCCTAACCAAAATCATAATTGCAGCTATGGTGGTTGAACATCACCAACAAACTATGATTAGTATTGAAAAGACCTTTTTGATAGTAACTGTGAAAATAATTGGACGTTTATAGGATTGATTCAATTTGTTTTGGGTTTGAACATGCTGAACTCGATGCTTTTAGAAACCGGTTTTAAATCATGTATGATTTAGATTTCGCGTGGTTGGACGGGTGAGCAATAAAAGTTATTTCGGTTTCTTTTACAACCTTTTGGTCACATAAACTAAATATTCTGAGATTTTTGAAATGTAGTCAAATCGTTTAACCAAAATAATAGTTATTGAAAACTTGAAATGCAATGAGAATTATGCCATTAGGCATTAGCTAGAGAGCTAATGCGCTCTATTAATGTGTATGGGCCAAATCTACTTATCCAAGACCAAGACCAAGCCCAACTTCAGGATATATAAGTTGGCGAATGTTGGAATTGTATTTTTAAGCACAGAATTTGCCTGATTTTAACATCTATAAGAACACAACTTATAGTACTATTGCTAAGGTGGGGAAACGGCTTGAACCACCGCACCTGACACTCTAAGGTGAACTAAATAATGCCGCCAAGAAGACTCAGTTTCCGTTTACCATGTAAAACGATCTTCAAAAAAAAATGTCAAGAGACGAATTCTACTTTTGTGATCAGATTCAAACTCAAGTTTTTCTACAAAAGAACATATTGTGCTGAAACACTACTATAAATATAAAATTATAATCTTAAATAAGTACTATTAACAGAACAAACGAATAAAATATTAAACATTAGTAATAGGTAATTGAGTAATTGTTAGAAGCTATAGTACTGTCATTAGTTCCAAAGGCCACTAGTGATAAAGGTCAAATTATTGATATCCTAAGAATCAATTTGATGTATATTAACTATACATTTCTAAAAACAACATACCAAATTGTTGTCGTCCCAAACAGGTTAACTTCGGCCCATACATACAACAAATGCGTGTCGTTCAAGTAACTTGGAGTAGATGAAATCTATTAAGAACAAGTTATATCAAATCATAACAACTAAATACAAACTTGTTGTTTAAAAAAAATAGAGAACACATGAAAATTAACTATACATTGTTATGTAACTTTAAATTTCTAAAATCCGGTAAAAAAAATAGAAAAGCAACTTATGCAACTTCATGAACATGAAAACCTCAGCCAAAGTCGAGTAAACGGCCAAAATAGGTAAAGAAAATTTCCGTTTGTTCTCTTCTGTGTTCGGGTCTGATCAACTTAGACAAGCTTTAACTTGTTGAAGACATTCAGTTGAACATCTATTTGAACTTTGAGTACTTGAACTTGAATCTTTGTTAATTCCACCAACAACCCATGTTTCTTTTGCTATATCACAAGATAGTTTGTAAAAATCGCCTTCATATTTCATTAAGTCCATTAGATTTTCCCTTTTCTCCCCATTTTCATGTTGATCATAATCATTTTGCTCGTCTTCATCATTCGCATTATTGTGATCATTGTTATCCTTGTGTTTATCCTCTACCAGGCTTTTCACAGGTGCGGAACGACACCGCATCAATAAGAGTGCATTAGATGGTGGCACGCAAGGAAGTTGAGCTTGATCATCGTCGTCTCTAGATTTTTCAATTCCTTGTTTTCCATGAAAACCAAAATCTTGATTCTCCTCACAAACCATAAGCCAACTTGAAAATGCTCTTCTTGATGACCCCTTTTCATGATCATCAAGATCATCATCATTAACTATATCATCATCTTTATCATTAACATTATCATCATCGTCATCATCTGAAGTAATGTTTGCATTTGGAAATGCACCAAAACATCCCAAATCAAACTTAAAGCTCCTTAAAGATGTCAAGAATTGCATGGATTCTTTTTTGAACCCTATTGCATCACCCAAAGTAGGTTTTTTTCTATGCTTTTTGTTATTAGCATTCTGAAGCCTATCTATCTCTTCCATTACCGTTTGCCAATTCTTGCATGATCTAGACTTAGGCCGAGCCTTGATCTGTCCTACACACGTCACTTTAGGAGAAGTGGGCTCAGATAACTCTGGCCCCATATGGTTCTTTTTAGACCATGAACCAACGTCACCAGCACCACCACCAATAGATTTTCCACTGTGGTGGTGCTGGTGACGATGGTTATTTATACTTGAGAGTCTTGAAGGGCTACAATTCGTCTTTGGCATCAACGTAAGATGAGATCTTGTGGGAATACAAACCAAAAGATCCGTTGAAGGTAGTCCTTTCGCATCTCTTCTTTTCATTTCTTTCTAGAATTATGTGTTTTTGTGCTTGAGATCTTGTTGATGATAGTGATGATGAAGTGTGTTTCTTTTGTGTTAAAGGTGGACTTATAGAGTTATAGTAAACACTATGACAACTACCTTTATATAAACATCTGTTTCTGAACTTTTGTATGACCACTTTTGCTACATTAAAACGTGGTCTTCACAAGCTAACTTCTTTCTACCACAGCCTTAAACTTTTTCTTTATTGTTATCTACACATAAAGAAATAAAATAAACACATTCTCACAATGAATATAACTTGCCGTTTTTAATTGTACTCAGTCAAAACGATCTTAACTTACTATGCATGTATACAACTTTACGTTAGTGATATTTTCCATGTATGCAATATTTTATGATCTCGACATATATGTGTTTTCGAATTGTCATGTTGAAATGATTATTAAATTTCTATATGTTGCTAATGTGATCGTTTGATCTCACTATGATAAACCTTTGTAGAAGCCAAAAAATGGATCGAGTCATACATTCCTAAATAATATATTTTCAACTTAAAAGAAGTTATTAAATAGAATATTAGGCAGTTAAGTTTGGCTAAATAGGAGTCCTAACTGGCATGAATGTACCATAAAGTAGGGTCCTCATTTGTGAAGGGTAAATGGTCTAGGAGGATGGTGTATGATGAATGGAATAGAAAGGTGTGAAAGATGAACCTTCTTGGTCCATTCAATAAACTATCACAGGAGGTAATGGATGGCATCATGGGAGGAGAGTGTTTCCAATAAGTTGAAGCCTTTCTAGAGAGGGAAATGTAGGCTGATTGGAAGAGCCCTTCCATGGATGGGATACGGGTTCCTAGTGAAGCCACACACTTAACCTATCCTTCTATCACCGTCACCAGCACCACCACCAATAGATTTTCCACGCTGGTGTTGCTGGTGACGATGGTTATTTGTACTTGAGAGTCTTGATGGGCTACAAGTCGTCTTTGGCATCAATGTAAGATGAGATCTTGTGGGAATACAAACCAAAAGATCCGTGGAAGGAAGTCCTTTCACATCTCTTCTTTTCATTTCTTTCTAGAATTATGTGTTTTTGTGCTTGAGATCTTGTTGTTGATGATAGTGATGATGAAGTGTGTTTCTTTTGTGATAAAAGTGGACTTATAGACTTATAGTAAACACTATGACAACTACCTTTATATAAACATCTGTTTCTGAACTTTTGTATGACCACTTTTGCTACATTAAAACGTGGTCTTCACAAGCTAACTTCTTTCTACCACAGCCTTAAACTTTTTCTTTATTATTATCTACACATAAAGAAATAAAATAAACACATTCTCACAATGAATATTACTTGCCGTTTTTAATTGTACTCGATCGGTCAAAACGATCTTAACTTACTATGCATGTATACAACTTTACGTTAGTGATATTTTCCACGTATGCAATATTTTATGATCTCGACATATATGTGTTTCGAATTGTCATGTTGAAATGATTATTAAATTTCTATATGTTGCTAATGTGATCGTTTGATCTCACTATGATAAACCTTTGTAGAAGCCAAAAAACGGATCGAGTCATACATTCCTAAATAATATATTTTCAACTTAAAAGAAGTTATTAAACAGAGATACTGGTATATATTGTACGAGTATCATTTAAACCCAATGTCGGAGCTAGTAGGGTGACTAGTGGGTGATGAGACACCACTAATCAGCATAATAACTAGTGTTTAATAACTTTTACAGTCAACCCCGTTAATCATATAAATACGTTGATTAAAGTTCAGAAACGAACAAATACAACACTAAAATGAATTTACATGTCAAACTATGCCAACCTAAATTTAATTATTTGTTAATCAATATGGTGTTAGGTTGAATTATGATTTGAAAGATAAAATATAGATACATCACGGCAATATATTTCATTATTTTATGTTAAGTTCGGCTTTACTTAACTTAAAATCCTTGTTCCGCCTCTATTTAAACCCATTAGTTTGATTATATATTTATCTATGTTAACTGTGTATAAAAAATAACATAGTAGTTATTGATTACATAACACACGGTACTAAAATATTGCAAAAAGATACATTTAATAAAATAAAAAAAACCAAAAGTGAAAGGTTTGATGATGACCACGAGCTTTGTTTTATGATCTCATGATACCATCAACTAATTGATGAGAGTTAGTGTAACCAGTACTTTCCATTATTTATTTTGTTGTACTTGTTTAATAAAGGTATAAGTTTAGCTTTAAAACGGACTTCATATATACCTAACATATTTTTGTGAAAAAAGAAAAATTGCATTAATAGGAATTGATTTACTACTACACAAGCTAGTATTTATTTTGGGGTATAAGCTAATATATACGGATCAGAGGCGGAGACAGGAGGAGGGGGCAGGGTGGGCAGCCCCTAGCGAGAAAAAATTGTAATGTAAATTTTTTAAAATATCTGGCTATTTTTGTAATTCTCATTTTAACAAATCGATTTATAACGTAGTTGCTAAAATTATTAAAATTTGCCCTTCTACTATAACTTTCTGACGATACTGAGCATATCATTTTTGTTGATCAAATAATGTAACAATTTTATATATTCAACTAAATACTTAATAGAATAACAGAAATGTGATTGGTGAAAGTGGGCAAGTAATGATGAAGGTTAGGCAATTGAGAGCATAGATGAAGGTGTTTGTGCACACTACACCTTTGCTTTAGGAATTAGACTCAACCCAACCATTTTAAATTTCCTTTTCAGTAGGGCTGTCACATGTAAATGGCCTAAAGCTCTTTGGTCCCCTTCTCTAATTGCTAAATAATTAGTTCCATCAAAACTAGTGTAATTTTATTAA
Source organism: Artemisia annua (assembly GCA_014162995.1). Taxonomy (NCBI): domain Eukaryota; kingdom Viridiplantae; phylum Streptophyta; class Magnoliopsida; order Asterales; family Asteraceae; genus Artemisia; species Artemisia annua. Next base: position 65,466 of record LBNU01035761.1, on the reverse strand, counting down.
AAACTTTAGTTACGAATTTGTGTTTAGCTTAATCGAGGCCAGCTTGTAACTAAACATGTGGCAAACATATGAAGTTTTTCATGTTTAGGTTATTTGGAGAAGGCGAACGTTTTTTAGTCAGATGGACGTGGTCTCATTGGGTTAACATTGGGACCGTTTCCGACCCTTTCCTTGACCACCCCAAATGCACACACCTAACGATGTTTGAATCCTTCCCTTGACCTTTTGACATTTTATGAGAAAACCAAAGACCTTATAACTAGACAATTAGGTGTCAGTTCATGTAACTAAACAACAAACTATTCTAATCAACCGCATTCAGATTTGAGAGTTACCATAACCTCTTGGCCGGCTAAGAAAATTCGTCGGGGCATGCTTGAAAACCGACCAGAATGATCGAATAGAAGAAAATATGCGAAAATGAAAAGAAATCTCAGGGTTTTCAAAATATGAAACCAAAAATTGCTTATATGTCTTCGAAGTATCTAGTAAACTAGGAAGCCTAGTAATGATAAAATAAATGTTACACGACTCATTTAAATGATTTAACAGAGGCAACTATCATTCAAAACACCATGAACCGAGACATTCTAAAAGTATGCAAACTGTTTTTTTGTCTCTCCATACACGTTCATACAATATGTCTTCTTCGTGTAAGCTCGACAAGCTTTCTAACTGTTAGAAATACGAAAGTTAATATTCATATATATATAACAGCAAAAGTTGATCTTTTTTCGTTTACAAGTAGAACCAAGTTATTTTAGTACTAGTAGACTTAATTTTTTTTTTCCACAAAGCCACATACATTACTAATGAAGATTAAACAAAGTGATTGTCTTCTGATATATAACTTAGAGCAAAACATGTGATTGTCATAAAAATCTAAATATTCCCATCATAGAAAACTATTTGGTTCATCCCAATAATGGTACCGGAAAGATATGATATGTTGATATAAGCAATAAAGCAACCATTCCCTTGTTAAGTTGTTTATAGTTCAAGTTTGATGGGAGATAATTAAGAATAAAATGAGGTTACATGAAAAGAGAGTATGAAAAAAATCATTCTTTTTGTGAAATGTGACCGAGTTGGGAAGAAGAAAAACTTGTGTTTCGAACTTCGAAGTTCTTTTCTTGTTCTCATAGTCATATGCAGATGAAAAGAAAAGGAAAATTACCTAAAAATGTATTTAGGTTGATTGTTTTTTGAGTGTTGTGTAACCAACTTTTTTCTGCTATTGTACACATAACTTTTAAATTTTTATCTCTGTATGTATTTTTTTTATTTGCAATCACCATTTAACTCTTCGTTGTTAATAGGTTGGTTAATATATGTAGGGGTAAAATAGTCACAAAATTCACATAAAGATTGAAATTCAAAAGTTTGAGTATTCAATAGTAAAATATAAAGTTTTGTTGGCAACACAATACTCGAAAAGGTGATAAGTCGGATACATTTTCGGATATAAATCCCGAAAAGAAACGAAGCAGACTACTTTGGGCTTATAAGTTTTACCTTCTATCTTGCTCTAGTGGATGAGCTATAAATTGCAGGCCGAAACGCTTTTTGGCCCATAATGTGATTACAAGATTTTGGGCTGAAATGGTACTATAAGCTAGCTATACAACTTCACATACCTTCCAAGACAAAGATCAAAGTTGACAAACCTAACTCTACGTTTGGTGCACACTTTATAGTTTATTCCACTTTATGATAGCTTTGAGCTGATAAATAAGCTCTTACCCACGATAAGGTTTGTTTGTATAACAGAGCTTACGAGAACTTTTAAGGTCGTGTTCAGTTAGTGCTAATTGGGAGAGTTAGAAATATTTAATAAACGGATAATAGTTTAAAAATGCATCCAACTTGACGCTTCATGCTATTTTGTGTATTCAACTTTTGAGTTTTGTTTAAGTTGTTTGTATTTTGGTTTAAGTATTTTGAATTTTGCCGTTTGTATAGATATTATGTATATGTTGTAGAAAGGCATTTTCTACAAAAGGTGAAGATCGGTGGGATCACCCTGGTCCCATGCATCCTAAGGATGCCAACCGAATCCTCTCCTAAGGACCCGGCCCCAGGCAATGAGCACCTGTCCCAGTGACTGTACTTATCAGAAGGTGGGCTATGAACCCTGGCCATTTTCTACAAGAGGCCCCTCGCTGACCAGTCAATCTGAGCATTTGCGGTGGGGGGATGGTATCAAATGGCCTTTAGTGCCAAGGAAGAGGTTTGAACCCCGGTCAATTGACTCGGGCCCAAACACCCCTTACCATTGGACTAAAGCTCCAAATTTGGGGTTTGAAAAAGAGGGTTAATTCTACATATAGGTAACGAACTTTTCAAAATTTTCAATGTTAGGTAATTTACTTTCGAAAATACGAAGTTAGGTAATGAAACTTATTGAAACCTTCAATGTCAGGTAATATGACCGGCTAATGATTTTGGGCCCACATATGACGTCAGTACCTACTTATATTTCCAGTTTCCCCCTTTCTCCCCTTTTTCATTTCTAAACCTAATTTTTTAACAGTAAAATCCACTCACTTAATTTTTTTCAAAATCCAAATCGAATCCAAAATCAAAATCAAAACAAATCATGTCTTCTTATCTTTGCAAGAAAGTACGTATATTACGAGTTTGAAGAAAAAGGAGAAGCAACGTGAGGAACTTTCTAGCAGGATTGGTTCGGATCGGTTTGAAAGTTTTAGAGTTTATGATTATGATACTGGTTATGAAAAAGATAGAAAATTAGCAACTGGGTCATCAAGAGATTGTTATGCAGAGCTCAGGGATGTGATTAGAGAAGGTCTTTCAAAACAAAATCTTTTGCCAAACAAGTCTTATCAAGAAAATGCTTATGCAAGTAGAGACTCAGATGAGTTAGCAGGTGTAGTAGTCCTCTCGATTTTTTGTAGAAAAAAAATTAGTACTTTGAAGCATAAATCACAATATGAAGAATATAGTTTGACCGGTTAATTGGTTTTCTGGTTCAATGATGTAGCAGATCATCTTCAATTATGTATTCGACTCATGAATTCACCTCTTCTGAATCTTTTTCATCGAGGGCTACGGAGGAAAAGTCAAAAGGTTCAAACTTGATTGCAAAACTTATGGGATTAGAAAAATGGTTTCTGATGTTGACTTAATAAAAGCAGATGGAAGTTAGTAGCAAGTTGAGGAAAATTAAAAGTTAAGTTGAATGCATTTTTAAACCATTATCCAATAAACCATCATCCTAGTAAATTTTGCGCGGATGTTAAATATAATTGGATTCTAAATCCAAGGAAAGGGGGTAATAAAATCCTGCTGCTAGGTGGAGAACTAGAGTTCCAAAGTGGTGTTTTCCAGTGTCTAAGTTGGACAAAAATACTCCTCAATTTTTCGCAAATCGTTTATGAAACTTGTTCTGAATTCAATCTTACAAATCCCCATCGATTCTCACATAATATGCTCTTTCACTCTGATTGCTCTCAAGCTCGGGTTAGAATTCCATTATTGCTTATAGGTCTCTCGATTTCTCTTGATTTCAATTCCATTGTACAAATATATGCTTTTTCATTCACCTCGAATTCAACATATGTTTGCAATTATAAAGTGATGCTATCAAACTATATTATGGCTTCTAGGTTATGAACAAGATTCTTGGAGCATGTTTGGTAAAAGGTATGGAGCTATTATTCTTAAGAGTATCTAACTTCGCATTTTATACCAAAAGAAATGATTATTATCGTGCTAGAAAGGTTTTCTATCTTGGGTAGCCGAGGTACCTAACACCAAGAATCAAACAATTAAATAAAGTCCACGAAAACACGCTCATTCCATATGATCAATTTAAAGCCTTCTGGCCATTACTCAAAGGACTTGAAGGTACATGATAACACTTAACAGTCGAATACAGGGACCCCTAGATCCCGGTATACAAACAAGAGTGGATAACTTGACGCGGGTTATATTGGCAGCTTTCAGTTTGTTGCTAAAGAAGTGAATATAAGTCTCCATGTAATTGATTGATTTGCATAATGCAAGCTAAGCCAGCTAAGTTGGCCCTTAAGGATTGGAAAAAAACAAAGGACACAACTTTTAGTTGTTGAAGAATGTCATATAAAGAATGATTCTTTTACCAATAATCCACTCTGCTTCAATCTCACGCAATAATACAATAATAATTACAAGGAATTTAACAATAAAGATAGTTTTTATATGATTACTTTCATTCATAGTTGTTAAGATCCTTATTAAACATTATTGAAATTTCAGAAATAAATGAATAATATTTCTAACCACTGGAAAAGTTTTTAGATGTGTTAACCACCAACTATTATACTTCTGAAAGTCCAATAGTTGACACTTGACAATACTACTTAATACGCTAAAAATATGAATTAAATCACAAAAACAAACCATGTCGTTTTTGCCCAAAACTACACAATTAGACTCTCACTCATACCGATTATGTCTATGCTAACTAAAAAGCCTGTGGGATTTCATATTAGTCCAAAAATACAATAATGGGTTAACACATTCAGTGACAGGATAAGGGTATCATGTGGAATGTTTACATCTTCTGCTCAAAACATTAAGCATTATGTTGCTTTTAAAATATAATGATCGGTTAGCACGTGTAGTGAGAGTCATATTCNCTAAGGACTTGAAAGTACATGATGCCAGTCGAATACAGGGACCCCTAGACCCCGGTATACAAACAAGAGTGGAGAACTAGGCGCGGGTTATATTGTGGCAGCTTTCAGTTTGTTGGTAAGGAAGTGAATAATTCAACATGTAATCGATTGATTCGCATAATGCAAGCTAAGCCAGCTAAGTTGGCCCTTAAGGATTGGAAAAAAACAAAGGACACAACTTTTAGTTGTTGAAGAATGTCATATAAAGAATGATTCTTTTACCAATAATCCACTCTGCTTCAATCTCACTCAATAATACAATAATAATTACAAGAAATTTAACAATAAAGATAGTATTTATATGATTACCTTCATTCATAGTTGTTAAGATCCTTATCAACCATTATTGCAATTTCAGAACTAAATGAATAGTATTTCTAACCACTGGAAAAGTTTTTAGATGTGTTAACCACCAACTATTATACTTCTGAAAGTCCAATAGTTGACACTTGACAATACTACTTAATACGCTAAAAATATGAATTAAATCACAAAAACAACCCATGTCGTTTTGCCCAAAACTACACAATTAGCCTCACTCATACCGATTATGTCTATGCTAACTAAAAAGCCTATGGGATCTCATATTAGTCCAAAAATACAATAATCGGTTAACACATTCAGTGACAGGATAAGGGTATAATACATGTGGAATGTTTACATCTTCTGCTCAAAACATTAAGCATTATGTTGCTTTTAAAATATAATGATCGGTTAGCACGTGTAGTGAGAGTCATATTCATATGCATATGCATGTACATCCAAGACAAAAGAGATAAAGTTGAGAAGTGAGATGGCATCACAACAAGAAACACCAAATATGCAAATAAATCCAAAAGCTAAGGATATTATACTCTTCAGCATCCACTACACAATGGTGGGTTATACAAGGCCCATACCAGCTACAACAACAAACTATGCAGAAAAGGATATCACAATAGAAACACCAAATAGCAAAACTGGTCTTTTCTTTGTATTTTTCCTACGCTAATCCTAACCCACCCACCGCATCATCCAGAATCTCTTACTTTTTGTGTAAGCCATCCACAACAAGCTCATTTGCAAGCTTGCATTGACATTGATGGCGACTGTTGTCTGTTGCATACACTTGATATCTACAATGCGTACAAGACTTCCCCTTCATTGACATTGATCTTAATATATATTTATTTGGACAACTCATTGTTCCAAATAAACGGCTATTACTCGCGATAAAAGTTGTATCTTATCCTATATTCATTATTAGAAAAAGGCCTGGCCATTAATACTAGATGCGATAAAAGTCGTGTCTTATCCTGTATTCTTTATTAAAAAAAATTGGATTTCAATACCAGGCCGCGTGATATAGTAGTTGTGTATGATCCTAAATTTTCTTTAATTAAAAAGTTTGCTCTTTACTACAAGGCAAAACTCGAAAAAGCACAAGCGTGCCAATAACTGAAAGTAAAACGACACAGACATGTGATGCTTTATGGCTGTATACTCCACCTATGGAAGTGCTTGGGATTGTTTAATGAAACTGTTTATCCTCTTGGTGCGTTTTGAAACAGCAGATAAACAGTTTTGAGGTGTTTAGATCGCTTATCAAAGATGCTTATTTGCTTACTTTTAAGCAAGATTATCCCAGACTAATTTTCCAAAATGCATAAGCTGATAAGCAATCCCAAACAACCCCCAAGTCTATGTCAAGTCTCTTTCTTGAAGCTAGCTTTTAACAAAACAATATTGTGAGTATTTCCCATACTTTATCAACCTAAACATAATTTAGTGAATTAGTGTCCGCTCCTTTACCGAACCCAGTATGACTTAGCATGAGTTACTAATTGTGGCCCGCACATTAGTTACTAATTCTATCGTGTAAGTTATATCAATTTACAAAAGCAGCATAGGTAACAAAAAAATATCAACAAAAATAGAAAGAACATTAACATGACATTAACTAACTAATCAAACTACTCATTTCATGTTAAAAACAAATTCATTTCAAGACGATAAGCCCTAAGTTTATGTCAAGTCTCTTTCTCAAAGCTACATTTTACTAACACAATATTGCAAGCGTTTCCATGTGTATCGGCCTAAACACATTATAGTGTCCACCCCTCTACCGAACCCACTATCCCATATACCACAAGCGTCATAAACACATACCACGATACAAAAATTTCACATTAGTACACAAACAACCGTCACTCACTAAACATACACATAACAAAACTATTAACTCTGATAGAGCACAATTTATTAATTTACATTAGCAACAACATAACATACCATACACAATATATGCAAAAAAACACAACTAAACATAATAGAAACTAACCAAATACGTAAAACCTCAAAACGAATTCATCTCAAGTAAATAACTCCGCCGTTTAATCAACTTGGCTACCGCCTCACCGTAAACCCCCTCAAACCTATTCGCCACCAAATTTTCATCCCACTTATCCCCCTCCCCATCCGCCTCACCCACATTAGTCGGCCTAACCACTACTAAAGTAGCCCCTTCCATCACCACCCCATTCGACAACTCCAACCGCGCCTCATGCCTCATTCTCATCCACACGGCCGGTACTCTCGTCCTATTACTCCTCCACCACACCCCCTCCTCTTCCCCCTCCCCCTCCCCACCACACTCATTCGCCACATTATTTTGATTTTCGCGAAACTCGTTAATCCCTAACTCATTCATAACCACTACACCCTCGTTTTCGCGGTCTTTTACGACTAGCTTACTTAACGCCTTGTTTTCGGCAACAATATCCCTAACCATAAAATGCCTAGCACTAGCCGTTATCAAACTACTAATAGTCCAAACCACCCTCGTCTTCAACCCCCCACCCCCACCCAACTCCACCTCCGTCACACCACCACACCTAAACCCTAGAATCACACACCACTTCAAACTCCGCCCATACTCCGCCGCCCACCGCACCACCGCCTTCTCCTTCTCCTTCCCCAACCCACCCGGAAGCTCCACAGTCAGCTCTTTCACCTTCTCAAACTTTCTCAAAATGGCCGCCGGGGACTCGGGGAAATGGCTATGGTGGTTATGGTGGCGGAAGAGGGACTTGAAGACGGACTTGAAGAAGGTCAGGAGGGCGGAGTCGACGGCGGAGATGACGCGGTCGACGCGGAGGGAGAGGGAGAAGGACTGGGAGACGAGGGAGTTGAAACGGCGGGAAACGAGACGGGAACGAGTTAGGGTTTTGATGTCGGAGATGAAGTTGAAGATGGAGATTATTATTGGATCTGGTAATGCATCGAATTGATCTGGTTTTGATGAAGGAAGCATTGTTTGACCGTTGACTTTTTGAAATGTGAAGTATGAAGTAGCGTTTGTGTGTGTGTTTTTGTTAGTGTTTTTGGATATTTATGGAACTATGTTTTGTACTTTGGGTGATCTTTAACCAGCGAGAAGAAAACTTAAAATGAGAAAAATGAGAAATAACTATAATCATATATTTGAGATGCATCGACTTAAATTAGATGCATCTTTATTCATTTACATGCATCTCACTTAGTTTCGAAAGTGATTTTGAAGTGAAAACGATGTAAAGTAGTACTAGCAACAAATTTGACTTGCAGAGGGCGAAAAATACATAGGATTCGTCTAATTTGATGAAATGCATCTAATATATGTATATGCATCTAATTTTTAGCTAGGGAATATATTATGGTGCATCTAAAAGATTAGAGATGCATCTAATTCAAGTCGACGTATCTCTAATTTGTATTTATAGTTATTTCTTATCCTTCTCATTTTAAGTTTTCTTCTCATTTGATCCTAAGTCTTGTACTTTTATCTTCAGGTAGTTACTTAAAAACACTGCTTAAAAAATAATTTCCGGACAAAATTTACCACCTCAACTTTCTCTCTCCACAACTCCACCCCAATCATAACTAGCTAGTGGTGACCACAAAAACAACACCGTAAATATACATATAAATGATAACAAAAAAGTGGAGTTTATTTGTTAAATGTTTCTGTCACTCAATCAACCGAAACATTGAAATGGTCATCAAGCAACGCGTCACTTTGAGATGGGTTAATGAGGCAACGCATTGCTTTTATGAGGTTGTGGTTGAGGGGCAACACCCATTAGCATTAGTCTTATAGAAAAAATAATCTTTCACAATCTTTTAAAATCAAAGTAAAGTTACTGCATGTATCTTATAAAAATAATATCTTTTTATAATCTCTATCTCCAGCGCTAGCTCGCAGCTCCAGCACCATCGCCAGTTCCAGCAACAGTTACTTTCGCCAAACATACCCTTAAACTGTTTTCGAAGGTGTTTTTTTAAGCTTATATTTTAGGGGTACCAGCATATTTGTATTTCGGCTTATATTTTGTAATGATAATTTTTTTGGTTTATTTTGAGGCTTATATGCTTATATGAGTTTATAATGATATGAAAAACTTACTTTTTAAATCTGAAAATAAGTCAAAAAATTACAGCTTATGAAATATAAGCCAAAATTAAATAAGCTCGTAAAGCGAGATATAAGCTTAAACAACATGCCCTACATCTCATCTTCATATGCTTCGTTTCGACAGGATTGTTTATTGTTGTCGTTGATGAGGGATATGTTTTGTATCCAAGTATAAAAATAAAACTAAAAGCATCTACTATGTTAAACTTTTACAGAGGTTATAATTATGCCACATCAGAAACTCATAAACCTCTTAGATTTGTAAACTTATTTCAAATATAGATAAACTTGTTAAAGCTTTATAAATATAAAACATAACTCAACACATTAAATTGTGAAAAAGTTTAAGATATTGGACATCTTCATGCCATGTGAGCATGAAATTGATGTCAACTATAGTTAACGATATCATGGACCTTTTCATATTTTTATAAACTATTTTATAGAGGATGCCCTAAGTACAATACTTTTGTTTTGAGATAAACAGTTTAATGCAACTAGTTGTATTTCTATTAGACATGAAATTTGTTTTATTGGCAAATTGAACTAGCACGCATTGCGATATTGAATATCATGTAATTAAAATTTTCAACGAGCCAAATTTTTTATATTATGTTTTCTCGTGATGCTAACTTCACTGATGGCGGGAAACTGTTTCATCAGCTTATCAATGTGAGGCATCAAAAATTATGTGTATTAAATTTGATAATGACTTAATGAGCAAATTTTGAGTAATAATGAAGACATTTTTGAAGTATAAAAAAAGTTGTTGAGTTTTGGGATGTGTTTGTTTTTATTTTATGAAAATAATGACTTTCAAACGTTTCTATTTTATAAGAAAATGATTCTCAAATGTTTTTATTGTTTAAAAAAGAAGGATTATGCGTGGATGGTTGCACAAATGTGACAAGGAAGAAAATAATGTTCTTACGAGTTGTACTATGTGCATAAAACCAAGTTAAAGCTTGTTGTACTCTTTGGCATTTGCATAAAATCAAGTTAAAGCTTATATTAAGAAATGTTGAAACGGTAAACAAGTAAATAGATGTAGTATTTTTTTATGAAGAAGATGAGCATTTGACCCGGATTTAACTTAACTGAAGAATCTATTTAACTGTTTTCATACTCATTCTTTGGACACCTTTAAGACGTTTTACTAGGATTTAGAGGTGGCAATTTGTGTCCAAACTCAAAAAAATGGGCTAAATGGGCAAATTTTTAAAAGATTTGGGTACATTTGCGCCCCTCCTTTTTTTGAAATGGGCATATATTGCCCATTTAGAAGTTAAATGGGCGTAATGGGTACATGTTTTTCTCTATTTATTAAATTGTTTTTAATGAAAAACTTATGGATATAGTATATTTAGTTACATAAATATAAATGGGGTTTTATGTTTGAGGAATTTTTGTTGTTGTTTTAGATCTTTTCTAAAGCGATTCGTATAACATGCGCCCGTTTGGCCCGTGCCCGTTTAGCCCGCGACCGTTTAGCCCGCGCCCGTTTAGTCCATAGCCCGTTTAGCCCGTAGCCCGTGCCCGCCCGGCCCGCCCGTTTTGCCACCTCTACTAGGATTGTTTGAAACCTGAAACTGTTTTGTGTGGGTATCAGAACATTTTGATACGTAGTATTTATTAGAGAGATACGGGATTGATCTTTTATTGAAACGGTAAACGGGTAAAGGGATTAATGGATGTTAATTTTTTATAAGTTATTCTAAATATTTAGGTTTTTTTATGTACGCAATTTAGTCAAAATATTTAATACTAGGTATTTAACTAGGATGATTAGACCGTGTGATTACTAAGCCACTTAAAAAGAATGTTTTATCTTGTGTTGAACACTCGCTGATAGTTTGATACTCTTATTTAGAAAGATTTAGCTTTGATAAACATTGCATGTGTTAACAAATGTCCGTGGTTGAGTAATCTAAACATGATAGCGTGACACAATCAAGCTTTGGTAAACACAACATGTGTACGTTAACTAATGAAATGTTCTAGTGCGATATATGTTAGTATTAATTATTTCACTTTTGGTGTGTTAGTTAGTCTGATTAGTTATGTTGGATAATGCAACGTGGTTATCGTATTTGAAGCTATTTTATATTCTTACATACTATTTACAAATATCAAAATATGCATATACATTCTTTAAATCGAGTTTGATTCAAAGTTTTTAGTTCATATTGATTTTAGTTTGATTAAAACTTACAAAATAACTCAATTTTTACTTAAATAGTTAATTTTTGAAGATATTGTGATAATAACCTTAACTGAAAAAAAATTAATATGTTTAACAAATGTAGTGAGAAATTATTATCTTCCATGTGTACGTGTTGTAAAACTATTAACAAAATTAAAAAATTATGATAAAAGTTTAGAAGAATCCCATGTTATTGCCTTTAAATAACTAATTACTCGTAAATAAAAAAGAATAGTCCAATCAAGACTTGAATTCTTGACATAAGCTCTAAACACAGTTTATAACTTCTTTAATGACTAATTTACTATGGCTAATGTAAAATCTATGAATTTAATTAGCTTTATGATATATATGTGGATGTATTTTTTTTATAAGAGGATTTATAGAAGAACATACAAAGTTGAAAAACACAACAAGTATATCTAATTAAATAAGTTATTTATGTGTCATACTCTATGATTACAGCAAGTCGACAAGCGATACACAAATATACTAAGCATGTAGCTCAACTAACTTTTCAACAAAACCTTTTAAGTTCTTAGACTAATTAAGATCTATCTTGCTTGATTGCGTTTTGTATGAAAATTATCTAAAGCACAGTTGAATTAGTGGTCTAGTACAAAATTATCGTAATCTCAACACGAGATAATTATTAAGCTCTAATCAACTTCAAAGGTACATTAATTTAATGTAAGTAAGTAAAACCATAGTTGTGAAAATGGCTAATTGTTCTCAAAACGTATTGAACTCAATCAAAATTTTCAGTTTAAGTATTGTATCTTTATTAAGTTACAAGGTTTCTTATGGACAACAACTTAAGTACTTATAGTAGCAGAATATACAACGTTAACGAACTTAACAAGTTTCTCTAAAACAAGTACTTGTGTGTCACACACTATGATCGATCTTGATAAGTTATACCCAAACTTAGTAAGCTTGTAGCTCACACGACTTCTTAAAAAGATATCGTAGTGCAACACTAGTATGGTACGTATAGATTGAATTGGTTAATTATTTTCGCGTCAAACTATGAAAGTATTGTAGATTTGAACTTTGTCTTGAATAGTTGTTCGTGCACACGATATATAGCATAGTGTCACATTAGAGAGAAGGGTACCATGGGCTGTTAAGCTCGTGCCATGGTACCAGCCAAGAAAAGAGGATGGCGCACGACACCGTGGGTGGCGCCGTCGGCTGTTGCGCCGTGGTGGCCAGCCCACGCCGTGAGGATTTTTTTTTTTTTTTTTTTTTTTTTTTTTTTTTTTTTTTTTTTTTTTTTTTTTTTNCAGAAACTATGCGGCCTACTGAATCACCTGATTGTCTATGTTTCATGAATTTTTGGCCTGGTTTCCAAACAAAATAATCAGGAAATTGAGAGTAGGTTAGACAGAGGCTTTCTTTTGTGCTAGTTGGTCAGTTCTAGAGGTGGCAATTCGGGTCGGGTTCGGGTTGGCGGGTTCAGGTTGTCAGGTTGATGGGTCAGAAAACCTCAACCCAAACCTGACCCATTTAAATCATCGGGTCAGCTATGTCAACCCTAACATGTTTACACATAACCCGAACCTAACCTATTTAACCCGTATATATACTTGGGTTGGCGGGTTAAATAGGTGACACGGGTTGAATAGGTTAAACGGGTTTCGGGTCGACCCATGTAACCCGTTTTTTATATAAAAGTTGCCACATTACATGAGTTAAACATGTTAAACGGGTTTGAGGGTCGACTCGTTTAACCCATTTAACATATAATTTAATATAAATATTTTTCAATTTAATAAAAAATCTTAAACGGGTTGGCGGGTCGACCCACTTAATTTATTCTCAACCCGAACCTAACCTGTTTAATAAACGGGTTAGATGGGTCGACCCAAACCTGACCTGAAATCTATTTAACTCAACCCAAACCTGCTAATTTTCGTGTCGGTTTCAGGTCGGGTTTCGTGTCGGGTCAGAATTTGCCACCCTAGTCAGTTCTATTCATAAAATTATAAATTTTATGAATAGAACTGACTAGGGTGGCAAATTCTGACCCGACACGAAACCCGACCTGAAACCGACACGAAAATTAGCAGGTTTGGGTTGAGTTAAATAGATTTCAGGTCAGGTTTGGGTCGACCCATCTAACCCGTTTATTAAACAGGTTAGGTTCGGGTTGAGAATAAATTAAGTGGGTCGACCCGCCAACCCGTTTAAGATTTTTTATTAAATTGAAAAATATTTATATTAAATTATATGTTAAATGGGTTAAACGAGTCGACCCTCAAACCCGTTTAACATGTTTAACTCATGTAATGTGGCAACTTTTATATAAAAAACGGGTTACATGGGTCGACCCGAAACCCGTTTAACCTATTCAACCCGTGTCACCTATTTAACCCGCCAACCCAAGTATATATACGGGTTAAATAGGTTAGGTTCGGGTTATGTGTAAACATGTTAGGGTTGACATAGCTGACCCGATGATTTAAATGGGTCAGGTTTGGGTTGAGGTTTTCTGACCCATCAACCTGACAACCTGAACCCGCCAACCCGAACCCGACCCGAATTGCCACCTCTAGAACTGACCAACTAGCACAAAAGAAAGCCTCTGTCTAACCTACTCTCAATTTCCTGATTATTTTGTTTGGAAACCAGGCCAAAAATTCATGAAACATAGACAATCAGGTGATTCAGTAGGCCGCATAGTTTCTGCCCATCCAAGTAAAGGTGAAAGATCTACAAAGGGAATCAACTGGCCACTTACGGAGTTATAGAGAGGCATCATTTACGTAGTTATTTGCTTGACGATAGCAGTCAACAATTGAGCTTAGAGGAGACATATGTTTTTCATATGCCTTATGAACTAATTAAGGAAGTTGTTTCCTACCCTTCTTGTTTATTCATGTCCCAATAGCCCTCGTGATCTTTGGCGAACCTATGAAGATTTATATTTTAAGATATACAAATATAAGAATGTGGTTTAGAAGCATTAAAAACTTTTGCTTAAAAATACCACATGTTATGAGAAACTCCACTAAAGTCTTGTGGCAGAAAATAATGGATAAGAAGGTTGTTTGGATACATGATTAGCAGAAGAATGGGGACTAATAAGGTCTTTAAGCCAGTTAAATAAATGAACAACCTTTTAAATTTATGTTATGAGTTTTTTTACAATCATGAATGAAAGTTAAAGGTCGAGTTCTTTAATGACATGTCAACTTACTTGGATGTTTTACTACTTATCTTTACAACACCTAGAGACTGCACATGAAACTAAATACCCAGTCCATGGCAATTTTTCAAAGTCAGTTATAAACAAAAGCGACAACATTGCAAGTAATGCCGATAAAACATCAATAGATTTTAAGATGGTGTAATAGATATTTTTCATCAGTGCGATTTGCAAGTAGTCATTCGGTACAAATCGAAATGATTACTCCTGTATATCGATACATAATGTAGCAACCGAGATGATCGTAAACAAAGCATTAGATTCCAAACGAGATTGCTTTTGTCTCACACACTGATTGAACCATTAGATTCCAACCGAGATGAGCATGTTTCCATATATTTGTACAATCACGTCTAAGGGTCATTTGACTTACATGACAATATCGAGGTTAAAGTGTATCTTGGATAAGTGAGGTCATTCGCTTATTGTCAAAGTGGTTAAAAGGCAAGGTTTCTTAAATCACAAATTTCGTCATCCTATCCTGAACCCGAGTCACTTCGTATCGCCACAACGATCCATCATTCCCCATTGTTGTTTGACTAGAACTCAACGTCGCTTTCACCGCGGTACAACTTTTCGACATATGATTTCTCAATGCTGTATTATCGTAATGTTTGTAAAAACCCTCCACATTTCTTACATCTCTCTTTTTTCGAACCGTCAGACATCACACACAAATCGTAGTTTGTCCAAATCTTCGGGTTTCTATTCGTCTCTTTACTAGAAACCTCCGTAAGATTGGTTGACGAATTCCCAACGGAAGTATGAGATTGTCCAAATCCGGATGCCATTTTTTAAAGAGATTTTGCTTTTTAAAGAGTGTTTTTGTGTTTTTGAGAGTGTAATTTAACCTGAACACCCAACCCACTTATATAGTACTATTGAGATGTCATTTGGGTCATTTAGGAAGAAGGAGAAGAAGAAGGGGACAAAAAGTTCATATGACCGTTAACAGCAGCGTGTTGTTCGATTCCAACGGGAAAAAACCCCGGTTTCAAAAATCAGTTGTTAAAACCAGCCGGTTTAAACCAGTTTTCAAACCGGGCGCTAAAAATTAAAGAAACCGTTTCCAAAACCGGCGGTTCGGTTCAAAAGAAACCGGTTTTCGGTTTTTCCAGACTAGATCGGTTTCGATTTTTTTCACCTCTAGAGTTGTTAATGAGAATTGGGTTGGGCTAAAATGTCAATGCATAAATGGTGATGGGTTGAAATGATGTTCGCAAATAAGCCAAACTTAAATGACATAAGACTAGGAAAGTATATAAGCTTAAAATCAATATAAGTAAATACTTCATAGAACAGTATAAGAATAATAATAATAATAACACAATATTTTTATCATGCTTATTTTAAGTCACATCTTTTCAAGTGAATGTTTTCAACATGCGTGTCCATATAATGAACAACATAAGTAAAATACATGTTCAAAAAAAAAAAAAAAAACAAGTAAAATACAAAAGTTTGTGTCTATATGGAATAGGTATAAACCCTGCCAACGGGAGCTTCACTTGAAATGCCACCTTAACTTTTGTCCATACATATCCGTGGTCTAGATTATACTTGAAATCACGGAGTTCTTCGTCTTTTAAGTGAACATGACGGGATCAAACTTCACCCCCTAAGTTAATCGTTTGGTTTCGGAAATCTCAAATTGTCTTGTACAAATGACTTTAAGATTGTGATTCTTAATACCGTTGTACTTAGGGTGTAGGTTGCCAGTTCAGGGTAAGCCCGATGTGACCATTTTGCATGAAGCTAGTTCTAAGTGATATTATCACTGACCGAGTGATACACTATCGTTATTCATTTGAATTTGACAGACATATACTCTATGCCTGTATTCTTTAAGTAAATATCGCTAAAACCTAATATCACAGTTGGTATATATAGTAATACATAAAAAAACGGAGCAACCAAGAATCCGATTGTCAAGATAACTTTTAATCTATTAGAGAGGAAATAAAAGGAAGCTTAAATAAAGCTGTGCTATAGCACAGCCCCGACCGATTCTCGTTAATTTTCTCGTTATATTTAAAAGGAGGCTTTTCCTTGTTGGATAATTATATATATTCAAAACTTAGTTTAATTTGTCAAATCTAATTTATAATATAAAAGTTTCAAATGTAATAATATATTTCCACACTCAAAATAAATGCAAGTTTATTATTTAATGCTATGTGTAGACCATTTTATTAGAAAAAGTACGAAGTAGCTTTTATAATGAGCAAGTTCTTGAGTTAGAAAAAATAATCATGAAAAATCCTCTCTAAAAAGCTATGTGGAAAGTGTGAGGGATCGGAGGACTACTTTGTCGTGATCATCTATCTTGACAATTTGTACGCACAAATTGTGCTAGGTTTCGAGAAATGATACGTGCTATCTTATTGACCAACTAAAAATTTTCATCTAAAAGTATAATTTACCGATTTATATAGTGACTTCAATTTAGATTTTGAACAAATTCGGATAGAAGAATATATCAAAATAGACCAAGAAATTTTTATCAAAACTAGCCCGAATGAATCTTTGTCACCAGGCCACTCACTACTCTTCAAGTCATTCTATTAAGAAATGATATTAGTTATTGTTGAAATATTAAGAAAAATGAGTGCGAGATTATGCATGGTATTAATTTGCACATTACAAATCCTCTGATATGTTATATATAATTAGTTAATTTTACATGACAAAAGACTCATATCGTTCTTGGTTTGGTAAACACATATCACAAATTAAATACTCTTATTAAGAACTTATACCAATATTTGATCCTTTAATTTATCCATTTATATGCACACATGTGTTTATCTAATGGAAACTCATGGTATGTAAAAACACCTACGTGTAGTCAAACACAACATAGTCAGACGTAAAACACATTATTTAGACATTTTCACCATCCAGTCATCCACCATCAACTGCGAAAATCTCTGACCTATTCCACCGTTCTCTTGAGGATCATTGGTCCAAAACCACCACCGAAACACAATAGTTGCAACCGTCTTCTCCAGAAAACACCATCGTGTGCATATATGCTATGGAGAACAAACTCTTGCAACAGATCACCGACGTCGTGCATGGATATATATAACACCATGCACGTACAATGTTTACTTCAGTTCGATTACTGTTCGGTTACTATAAAAAAGAGACGTCATTTTATTTTTTGTGCATGGCAACAAACAATAAGATCTTAAGTGAATATTGAAAAAAGAACGTTGTATAAGAAAAGAATGGAGTATATGTAAATTGTTTATGGGAATTGGGAAATAATCGTGGGTGTTAATAAAGGAATAGATATTATAGGGTGCGCTTGGTTCAAAGTGAGGAATGATAATAGTAAAGCCAAAAGGAATACTAAGGAATATAGAGCATTCCTTAGTATTCCTTATCTCATTAGTTTTGCTTAATATAAATTACAGTAACTTATATAGATACACGTATTGATGTGCATAAATTGTTATATAAATATAGGGAAAATATTAGCTACAATTAATTGTAGCCAATTGGCTACAATTTCGTGTTATAAATATGGGTCTCTGATTCATTTTGTGGGTCCTAATTTTTTTCTGTAAGTCTCTGATTCTATGCTAGTGTATTTTTTATGAAGGATTGTAGCCAATTGGCTACAAAAATTGTAGCCAAACTATCCCCATGAATATATGTCTGTAACACAAAGGAATTGTGTTTTGTGATCATGATCGCTTGTAATGCAACTGGTTAATGAATGTGGCACAATTTAATTCATATTTTATTTAAGGTATGTTCATAGTAGAATTTACTCGACCAACACATACCAGAAAACTGAAATCAAGTCATCGAACAAAGAAAATCATATATGGAGAAATCATAAATAAATCACAAAGAAAAGGATAAGTTATCAACAGATTTGAAAAAGGTGGACATGGACATTGGGGTAACTGCTGGCAGTTATGGAAAAAAGCATGGTTCTAAATAGCGCGATATAGCGGCGTTATAGCGTCGCCGTAGCGTGAGGCGTGGCCTCCACGTTACGAAACATGCCAAAGCGTCGTCTCAAGGCGTGGCGTGCAATAAAGCGTCATATAGCGTGATATAGCGCGTAGCGTGGCGCATTTTTTTGAAGATTTTAAGATTTTTTTTTAAAAGATTTATTGGACTGAGCTTATTTACAAGTATTTATTCGGGATTAGTAGCTCCATAACTCAATTTTAAGCCTACTTGCTAACTAATATTGACAACTCTATAAATATGTTTTGCCGCTTTGAATCACGCCTTAAAAGCGCTATAACGCAACGCCTCACGCTAAAGCTTGAGGCTTCACTATGCCGCTACGCCACACTTCACGCTATTTATAACCTTGGAAAAAAGAAAGCAAGTGGGTAATGAAAATTGATTACACTCAAATTGGGGGTAATGGAGTATGGTCTAATATGGGGTAATGGATGATTGCATTATGTCCAACCAAGCATCACCTATTATTTCCTTTCTCATTCCTTACACCCTATAACCTCCAACCAAGCATGCCCTATTTGATCATATTTAAGCCCACAACTAAGGTGCCGTTTGTTTCACACTTTTGCAACTGTTTGAATATAGAATGATTCATAAATTATTTGTTTGGTGTATGGTTTGACTTTTATAACAGTATTTAGGGCCCGTTTGGTATGAGGTTATTGACCCATAGGAATACAATGATAGTCCATAGCAATTGTTTGGTATGTTCAAGTAATACTATCATTCTCGAATATAGTTAGGGTGCGTTTGGTATGCCGCCATCATTCAAAATGAGAATGATTTTGATAGTAGTGGTGGGCCCCTCGGTATGAAAGATTCATACCTTACCCTTTTGAGGTACATGGAGTATGGAGCATTTCTATCATTCATTACCATAGTTGTGGGCCCCCTCATCCTAAACAAACACATTTAATCACTTTCATAGTAATATTGTCATTCTCATAGTCGGATACCAAACGCACCCTTAATGTATTGAATCTTGGGTAGAAGGTAGGTATTAGATAAAAGTGTGAGACTACTTTATCAATTCTCATTATCTCACTTATACTTTTATATTTCTCTCTCTTCATTTTTATATTTTTTTAATTATTTATATTTTTTTATAATACATTTTTATCTCCTACCATAAATCCAACTTCAAATTCAAATCCAAATTTAAATCCGAATCTAAATCTAAATCCTAAACCGATCTCCAAACCAAACGGGCCCTTAATAGGCATAGATAATGGATTCGATGATACCGGTGGTGCATGTTGGTTTGGCTAAGAAGTATGAGCCCATATGTCCTTCAACCTTCTTTTAATATATATATATTTTTTTTCTTTTTTGTTTTCTTCTTATGAATATGAGGCCTACTAATTTTTATATATTTAATTAATATTAATGGGGTGTTTGGTTTGAAGGTATAGCAATGAAAGAATCATATTCATTCCCATTATAAATGTTTGGATTTTAGGTTTGGTTTTGAAATTAAGAATCAAACCCATAAATATTGTCATGTTCTAAACCCACCAAGTAAGTTGGGTTTCCAAACTCATTCCTATTCAAATACCCATAGTCATACGTTAATGTAAAACAAACGCCCTCTAAAATAATACTAAATCTTAAATCTTTTATTAATTCCATATTAAAAACAAACAATAATTTCTACTATCATTTTTTTTCTCTCTCATTTTTTTCTTTCAAACATTTCCCAAATTTAAATCCAATTCTAATCCCACTTAGAAACCAAATGCACCATAAATAGTTGCGTTGAGGATGACTAGATTTTGAAAATAAAAAAGTTATTTATGTTCCATCCTTTTAGAAATTACAATGTTAAATAATAATAATAATAACAATAATAATAAAAATAATAATAATAACATCGAGCTCATTTTCAAAAACAAAAACTTACGTTATCATCATCAGCTAATCGAGGTATGCATATCATTGAGCTTATTTTGTCAACGAACCACCAAAAGATCGTAAGAACAATCTTCATATTCATTGATCGAGGTATGCATATCATTGATCTTATTCTGTCAACGAACCACCAAAAAATCGTAAGAACAATCTTCATATTCATTTTATTAACCAAACTGGAGATGTTTAACCAAACGGCTCACAACTTATATACGATTGACGTAATGCGGTGATAGGGAATGGTATGCAAAGTAGGCACAGGAGATCAGAGGCAGAGCCAGAATTTGTAGTTAAGAAGGACCGAAGTTCATTATATAACCCGAAAAAATAAAAGTGTAAATAGAATTGTTTCCAACTTTAATTTGTACAGATAAACCATCAAAAAAACTTACGAATGCATTACTGAACCTAATTTTTTCTAACATAGTTAGTGCATAAAAAGTATAGTAAACTCAAAATAAGGTCAGTTATGTATCAATTTTGATGCTTCCGAGTATATAACTAGGGGAGAGCAACAAAGTTGAAAGTTTTTAGAATTTATTGATTTAGGTTATGGGAGTTCAAAAAATATCTGTATTCGGATATCCGAAAACTTGATCATAATTTATTAAAAAGTTGGGTTTTATAAAAGGACAGTTTTGGAACTCATATAAAAATATTCCAAAAGTATAGATATAAGGATATTCGGATATAATAAACTGTTATCTGAAATTTCGGATATCCGAACTAAAAAAACTTAAATAAAATATTATGTCTAACATAAAACTATCATCGCAAATTTCGAATATCCGAATTTATGATATAACTAGTTATTCATAAGTCCACAAATAGGCCAAACTTACATGAGATAAGACATAGAAAGTATACGAGCTTAAAATTGGTTTTAACTCCAAATTCAATGCAAATGAAAAAATAGTATTAGGTTGGTTAAAGTCGTATTGTTTTTCAAGACTTGGTATTCCTTTCTAGTTTAAATATTAAAGTACGCAAAACTTTAAATCAATACAGGTAAACACTTCATAGAATGGTATAATAATAATAATAATAATAACAATAATAATAATAATACAATTTTATTATCAAGCTTATTCAATGTCACACCTTTTCAAGTAAATATTTTCAACTAGTGTCCGTATAGTATAATGAACAACACAAGTAAAATACAAAATTTTGTGTCTATATGGAATAGGTATAAACCTTGCCAACATGAGTTTCATTTTAAATGCCACGTTAACTTGTATCCATACATTTCCGTGGTCTAGATTATACTTGAAATCCCGGAGTTGTTCGTCTTTTAAGTAAACTTGACGGGGATCAAACTTCACCTCAGTTAATCGTCTGATTTCGGAAATCTCGAATTGTCTTGTACAAACGACATTAAGATTGTGATTCTTAATTTCTTTTGTACTCAGGGTGTAGGTTGCCATTTCAGGGTAAGCCCGAATATGACCCTTGTGCAGGAAGCTAGTTCTAAGGGATATTATGGCTGGTTCGAGTGATACGCTGCCGGTATTCATTTTGATTTTGGCAGACATATACTCTATGCCAGTATTTTTTATGTAAATGTCGTTAAAACCTAATATTATAGTTGGTATTGTAATACATAAAAAAATGGAGCAACCAAGAAACACGATTGTCAATATAATTTTTAATCTAGAGCGATCTTCTTCTCGTAGGCGGTCGTTGATGATCCTTTCAACTTCGTCGTTATTCCTTGGGCAGTCTCGTACTTGCTGTACCAAAAGAAACAGTATTAGTACGTAGATATTATTTGATCGATAACATTTCATTTAAAGAGCAATTATACATTCAAAACTTAGTTGTGTCAAATCTAATTTATTAGAAAAGTTACAAATGTAATAATATATTTCCACACTCAAAACAAATGCAAGATTATTAATTAAAGTTATGTGTGGACCATTTTATTAGAACAAGTACGGAGTAGCTTTTATAATGAGCAAGTTTTTAAGTTTGAAAAAATAATTCATGAAAAAGACGACTTCGTACTATTCGTACGCACAACTCGTGCTAGGTTTCGAGAAATGATATATATGTGCTATCTTATCGACCAACTAAAGTTCTTCACCTAAAAGTTTAATCGACCATTTCACTGACTTCAACTTAGATTTTGAACAAATTGGATAGAACAATATATCAAAATAGGCCAAGAAATTTTTATCAAAAATAGCCCGAATGAATCTTTGTCACCAGGCCACTTACTACTCTTCATGTCATTCTATTAAAAAATGATATTGTATTAGTTATTGATGAAATATTTAGAAAAATGGGTGCCAAGACATTATGCATGANATCAGAATAAAAGATGCGTCGCATCCTTAAACAGGGATGCGCCGCATTAAATAAAATGACAGAAAGTTTCAAAGGTAAAAATAAAAAATGCATAAAAATAAGATATGACCAGTGCAGGTGATGCGTCGCATCCTATGATGGAGATGCAGTATTTTTTATGTAAATGTCGTTAAAACCTAATATTATAGTTGGTATTGTAATACATAAAAAAATGGAGCAACCAAGAAACACGATTGTCAATATAATTTTTAATCTAGAGCGATCTTCTTCTCGTAGGCGGTCGTTGATGATCCTTTCAACTTCGTCGTTATTCCTTGGGCAGTCTCGTACTTGCTGTACCAAAAGAAACAGTATTAGTACGTAGATATTATTTGATCGATAACATTTCATTTAAAGAGCAATTATACATTCAAAACTTAGTTGTGTCAAATCTAATTTATTAGAAAAGTTACAAATGTAATAATATATTTCCACACTCAAAACAAATGCAAGATTATTAATTAAAGTTATGTGTGGACCATTTTATTAGAACAAGTACGGAGTAGCTTTTATAATGAGCAAGTTTTTAAGTTTGAAAAAATAATTCATGAAAAAGACGACTTCGTACTATTCGTACGCACAACTCGTGCTAGGTTTCGAGAAATGATATATATGTGCTATCTTATCGACCAACTAAAGTTCTTCACCTAAAAGTTTAATCGACCATTTCACTGACTTCAACTTAGATTTTGAACAAATTGGATAGAACAATATATCAAAATAGGCCAAGAAATTTTTATCAAAAATAGCCCGAATGAATCTTTGTCACCAGGCCACTTACTACTCTTCATGTCATTCTATTAAAAAATGATATTGTATTAGTTATTGATGAAATATTTAGAAAAATGGGTGCCAAGACATTATGCATGATACAAATGATTTAGCTGTGTAAATTGTATTCCTAATATACGGTATATATCCTTAACAAATAATTTCCTACTTCTAAGTTTTAAGGACTTGATTTCTCACTTTCCGTATTATTTACTTTTACGGTTCCATCATTATACCGTCAGGGTGGTGGCAGTCATGCCTCCCAAAAAACTCATATCTCCCAAACCCATCAATAATATCATTCCACCTCAATTACACTTTTTTCATACCTCCCAACCCTTTTTTAGTGGCAACCATAGATTTTTCATACCTCCCAACTTATTTTATTCTTTTAATTTGTTTCTAGTGCCAACTGTCAAAACAACACTCCCCAACGTTCATATTTTTGCAACTTCACTTCCATACCTCCGCGGGGAAAATACCCTCTCAACCATACCTCCAAGCCAAACCGCTGGGGTGGCGGCGAGCGATGTCCGGCGTTTGGCCTCACGCTGACCCATAGACCGGGTATTGCCACCACCCTCACAGAAACTTGAAAACCAACCACTAAATCAAACATCCTCTTGAACACCACGACCCTCGTCTAAATCTTCATTGATATGTTGAGTTTTACTAAATTCTTGCAATATTAGTCTTCATGACAAAGAAAAGTAAAGCTAGACCATAATATATAGATCATAGATCTATAAGGCGAGGCACAATAAAGAGGGTCGATTCGCCTCTTTTTTCTCTGCCACGTCAGCTTTCTCTCTCAGCGACCTGCAGGCGATTCAAGCCACAGTAAGGGCGACCATCTTTTTTTTTTTTTTTTTTTTTTTTTTTTTTTTTTTTTAACTAAAAC
Organism: Artemisia annua; assembly: GCA_014162995.1. Taxonomy (NCBI): domain Eukaryota; kingdom Viridiplantae; phylum Streptophyta; class Magnoliopsida; order Asterales; family Asteraceae; genus Artemisia; species Artemisia annua. The sequence continues at coordinate 41,016 of LBNU01035761.1, read as the reverse complement.
TTAATAAAGCATTAATTTCATTAATAAACACGTAAACATTACATAAACGAAACGATGCGGAACTAAACAACTAAAATTAAACGCAAACATTACATGACAACCATGACATAAAACACGATACGGAAATACATAACATAAAACCATTACGGCCGGTGTGCTTCCCATGGATATGTGTTTCAGAATGAACCACACATGTTGATTGTATTCCCTCTCCCATAGCGTTCATCATAAATTCGGTTTGCATTGCTGGACGNCATGACAACACATGACATAAAACACGATACGGAAATACATAACATAAAACACCATTACGGCCGGTGTGCTTCCCATGGATATGTGTTTCTCAGAATGAACCACACATGTTGATTGTATATCCCTCTCCCATAGCGTTCATCATAAATTCGGTTTGCATTGCTGAGACGACAAGAGTCTTCACTTGTACGCACCAACTCTTTGTAAATAGCATTATACCTAAGACATTCAAGGTTGATTCTTTTCCACTGAGCCATAATACTATTTTTATTACGGTGCTCACCATCAGTCTGATTGTTGAAGCTTTGTGTAACGGCATTCCAAAAAGAACGTTCATTCACAAGGTCTCTAGATTCGCTAATAGCAAGTCATACGTTAGCTAGCAAGCTCTCTTCTTCCATTGACCAAAGATTATTCATTGTGAAATGATTTAGAAGTGAAGTGTCTGCTTTAGAAAGTGAAGTGTATGCAAAATTGTATGATAATGTATGCCTTATATAAGGGTGTATAAACGTTTAAAATTCAAATACATGGGCGGGATTATTTTGAACATTTAAAATTCAAATACATGGGCGGGATTATTTTAAACGTTTAAAATTCAAAAGTGGGTGGGCGGGGTTTTTTTGAATTTCAAGTTCAAATCAATGGGCGGGATTAATGACCTTATTTAACACCCATTCACAGCTCATTATTGCTCACACAATTCACAAATAATTCTCACACAATTCACACATAATTCTCAGAGATAATTCTCAAACAATGTCTCGCAAAGACTTCTCCCAACAAATCCCAAGTCACCGTGACTTCTCGCAACAATTCCCAAGTCACCGTGACTTCTCTCAACAATTCCCAAGTGAACACGACTTCTCCCAGCAATTTCCAGCTAATGAACCGGTGAACACTCCACCGGAAGTCATATTTCCGGTATTCCAACAACCCGAGCAACCGGTGAACAATCCACCGGCAAACTATCCACCACAAAACCAACCCAATGTACGTGCGTTGACTGCTGAAGAACTATATGAGCAATATATGCAAGAAGTGTTACGTGCTGAAGCAGACGAAGAATGTGAGAGAAGAGCTCGTGAGGAGTACTTAAGAGCTAAACAGGCTCGGAGAAACGCTCGTTGTGCATGGCGAATAGAAAATGGAATAGACCGTAGTGAGGACGATTCGAGTCACGAGGGCTATGTGTCGGATGATTCATTTTATTGATTCGTAGTTTAGTTTAATCGTAGTACTTCTTATGGGTTTTAATTTCTGTTTCTTAGTTTAATGTTTAACTATCGTAGTTTATGCTTCATGTTGGCTGTAGTTCGTATTTTAAATTTAACGTGTATTTAAATTTTAAGTATTAATTGAAAGTGTGTGTTTGAAAGGTGTGTATGATTGTGTGTTAAATGCTAGGTCCAATAACATCATCCAAAAACTTGAATAATGTTGTCACGGATAAAAAAAAATGGATTGGAACTCGGTCTCAACCTCGACCGATGTAGCAACCCGTAAATTTTCATAAGGCAAACTAACTATTTTACCCTTTGACTTTTGACTATTTGACTTTTACCGCAACGTAAAAGCAATTACTGTAACCGGTGGTTAACCGGTAATTTTTCCAAGTTAAATAATTCCCTCTACTTCGAATTATTACTCTTTGCACGATTACGTTCACATTTGATTATTTAACGAGTAGTTGTTTCACGTTCAACGAAAAACGACATGCAGCGTGTAGTGACATTCCATTAATAATGGCTTAAGTCCGATAATTAATTTTCAGAGTCGATAATTTCGTTTTTATATTACTATAATAAAAACGCTTCCAGAAATATATTTCTCACAATTACCAATTCGAGCTATCGCGTTTACACTTGAACTCAATGGGACACGAAATACACAGAGTTAACAAATTAATAAAAATCTTTCCCTTATCCTTACCCACCGCCTCTCTCTTTCTCCCATTCAAATCATAGATGGATCAGATCTATCTCTCACTTTCTCAAATAGTAATCTCATTTTTTTATCTATCTCACTAAGATCTGCCACCGCCTCTACCACCCCCTCACAGCCACTCCACGCCATCATCATCATCAAGCTCAAGGGTGGCTCGCTACGGATTAAAGAGAAGGGTCACTCATAGGGCTTTGTGGTTTGGTTTGTGTCCGTGAATCACCACAGCCGCACCATCAATATCATCATCTCCTCACCACCTTCTCCTTTCCTTGTGGTCATGTCGAATTCCATATCATTGTGCTCTAATTCTTGACATCACTTATGTTATTGTTCTGCCATACTCTTTGGCACAGTTGTATTACTTACGTTACTACATTCCAAGGTGAGTTTTCATAGCCCCGTTTTACAATTTATTATTTCATTTCAAACCTACGGGGGAGAATACATTGCACCATTTTCATACGGGCCAAAGTATCAAATTCATTTACATTGCTTAAGTTACCGCATTGCCATGTTAAAGTCCCCTGTTTATCATGAACCGTTAATTGACAGAAAGCGAGAGTGAATGAATAGATCTATTGAGGGTGACGCCTCCGTCCGGGTTGGTAGCGCCAACTGGTCATACTGACGCATTTCATTTTTATCATATTAGAGTGTCTGGCAAAACACTTTGTTTGGGGCGTACATTTACAGTCTAGCTTCGGGGTCATGAGCTTAAGAGCCAATGTAATATTTTCATGTGACATATTTGTCATGCATACTTTATACTTGTGGTTACCGTGCAGACTATTCATTTACATAAACCTATGATTTCTCACCAACATTATTGTTGACCGTTTTAGCAATGTATTTTCAGGTAATTAAGGAATTAGCTGGCATGTGAAGGCACACGGAAAACATTTTGAAGACAATGCATATATTAGCATTCGAACAACTTTTAAACGATTATGTTGAACTCTTTTATGTATTCTAAACTTGTGGGACTTTTTTGTAAACTCTGATATTTTAATCGAATGATAATTTATTTCAAAACGTCTCATTTAGAGTCGTTTTCTGTAATTTGTACTTTGTGCTATGAAGTAATACCCCAGTGACACTATCTTCCGCTGCGATAATTTTGGGGGTGTTAAAACCGAGTCCCCTCATGTTAACAAGTTTTGTGGGTAGCGACCGATTACACACAACAAGGTCGACCGAGTTCCATTTGCTCGACCAACTCGGTCGAGGGGCTTATTGTGCCTAGCCTAATGGGTTTGTATCAAGTGTATTGAGCACCAACTGATATTGTTAGAAAAGAAGGATGTGTAATTAGAATTAAGGATTTGAAAATAATGGTTTTATAGATATAAAGTGGAGGCAACAACAGATTTGGGTGGCAAGGATGTTTCATCGGGAGATAAGGGAATCAAAAGAATTAAAATATAAAGGGTGTTTTAGGAATATCAAAAAAGATGGGTTTATATTTCAATACAATGACACATGTACCAATCACAATTGTAGGCTTCTTATTAGGCATGTTTAAGTAGGCAGGAATATCATTTTTTTTCATTTAATGTTTGTTAGTTAAGTGATATGTTGTTTTTACGTGCATTGTATGAAAAATAATAAATAAAATAGAGTAATTGAATTTCAAAACATTTCACCTCTAAAATGTCGTATAGTTTAAAAACAAAGAAATAGAAAGAGTTACTACGTACTTCATTCATGCATTTAAGTCTATGACATATAAAGAAGTTTAGAAATCAAATGTGAGCCCTTTCTATATTATGCATAGGATTTGTTATCTTATGAGTCAAATAAATGTGTTATGTCTTATATCGCTATAAATAAACAAGCTAAGTGACAAGAAAAATCGTAAGAACAAAAAACGAATTATTGAGCTCTTTTGAAAACTAAAAAACTTACGTTATCATCAGCAACCGATCGAGGTACTGAGCTTATTTTCTCAACAAACCACCAAAAGATCGTAAAAACAAACTTCATATTCATTTTATTAACCAGCTCTCAAGTACTTATATACGATTATGTTCACAATACTTATGGGTATTGTTACTTGATAAATATGAAACAAGTTGTTATCTATGTTGGTTCTTGATAAATCACTCCTTTTTTATATACACGAAACTATGAAATTTTTTGAAAGTATATCTATATGAGTATTGTTACTTGATAAACTAATTTATGTTATTGTGGGTATAGTTATGACTTATGGGTATGGTATAGTTTTGGAAGTATACCCATAAGTATTGTTACTTGTGGGTATAGTTTTCCACGTTATCTATACCCAAAACTAATTTATCAAGTATACCCATAAACTTTTTGGAAGTTTATCTATGTACGTATTGTTAGTTGATAAACTAGTTTATGTTATTGTGAGATAGAAGATATTGATGGGTATTGTTACTTGATAAACTAGGAAAATTTTAAAACGTATATAAATAACCAACTATACACACAATAACATACGTATTTATATACGTTTATGTTAAAGCTGTGCAAAAGCACAATACCGACCAATTATCGTTAATTTTTTATAAAAGAAATTACAATGTTACAAAAGTCCGAACAATATGTCAAATATGTGGTAGACAAAAGTCCGTTTGGTTTCTATCCGATTTTGAAAAAAAAAATTATTTAAATTTATGTGCCATCATTTTAGAAATAAAATATTAGAAAAAAAAAAAAAAAAAAAAAAAAAAAAAAAAGGATCGAGCTCATTTTGAAAAACAAAAACTTACGTCATCATCATCAGCTGATCGAGGTATGCAGATCATTGAGCTTATTTTGTCAACGAACCACCAAAAAATCGTAAGAACAATCTTCATATTCATTTTTTAAACCAAACTAGAGATGTTAATCAAACGACTCACAACTTATATACGATTGACGTGATGCGGTGATAGGGAATGGTATGCAAGGTAGGCACTAGAGATCAGAGGCAGAGCCAGAATTTGAAGTTAAGGGGCGCGAAATTTATTATATAACCCGAAAAAATAAAAGGATATATAATATTTTCCAACTTTAGTTTATACAGATAAACCATCACAAAAACTTACGAATGCATTACTGAACCTAATTTTTTCTAACATATTTAGTGCATAAAAAGAATAGTAAACTCAAAATAAGGTCAGTTCTGTATCAATTTTGATGCTTCCGAGTATATAACTAAGGGAGAGCAACAAAGCCGAAACTTTCTAGGATTTATTGATTTATGTTATGGGAGTTCAAAAAATATCCATATTCGGATATCCGAAAACTTGATCATAATTTATTAAAAAGTTGAGTTTTATAAAAGGATAGTTTTGAAACTCATATAAAAATTTTCCAAAATTATAAATATAAGGATATTCGGATATATAAAATTGTTATCTGAAATTTCGGATATCCAAACTAAAAAAACTTAAATAAAATATTATGTCTAAATAAAACCATCATCACAAATTTCGAGTATCCAAATTTATGATATAACTAGTTATTCATAAGTCCATAAATAGGCCAAACTTAAATGAGATAAGACATAGAAGTAAACCAACTTAAAATAAGTTTTAACTCCAAATTCAATGCAAATGCAAAAATAGCATTAGGTTGGTTAAAATCGTTATTATTATTATTTTTTTTTTATTTATTATTTTTTTTTTTAGGATCGTATTCTTTTGCAGGACTTGGTATTCCTTTCTAGTTTAAATATTCAAGTACATAAGACTTTAAATCAATACAAGTAAACACTTCATAATATAATAATAATAATAATAATAATAATAATAATAATAATAATAATAATAATAATAAATAACGGGTTTAAATATCTTTATTTGTGTTGTTGTTTTTAGCTTTCTTTTAACCAACTACTCATATCGTTATAAATAAAGAAGCTAACTGTCAAGAAAAATCGAAAGAACAAGAAACGAAACTTACGTTATCATCAGCAGCTGATCGAGGCATGCATGATATCATTGAGCTTACTTTTTTTACAAACCACCAAAAAATCGTAAGGGCAATCGTCGCCATATTCATTTTTTTTATGCAAGTGACAAAATGGATATTGTGGTATGCAAGGTAGAAGAAACTGGAGATGTAATTTATATGCGATTATCTTTTCGTTAGCATATGGCCATGGGTTTTATCATGCATANGAATAGTAAACTCAAAATAAGGTCAGTTCTGTATCAATTTTGATGCTTCCGAGTATATAACTAAGGGAGAGCAACAAAGCCGAAACTTTCTAGGATTTATTGATTTATGTTATGGGAGTTCAAAAAATATCCATATTCGGATATCCGAAAACTTGATCATAATTTATTAAAAAGTTGAGTTTTATAAAAGGATAGTTTTGAAACTCATATAAAAATTTTCCAAAATTATAAATATAAGGATATTCGGATATATAAAATTGTTATCTGAAATTTCGGATATCCAAACTAAAAAAACTTAAATAAAATATTATGTCTAAATAAAACCATCATCACAAATTTCGAGTATCCAAATTTATGATATAACTAGTTATTCATAAGTCCATAAATAGGCCAAACTTAAATGAGATAAGACATAGAAGTAAACCAACTTAAAATAAGTTTTAACTCCAAATTCAATGCAAATGCAAAAATAGCATTAGGTTGGTTAAAATCGTTATTATTATTATTTTTTTTTTATTTATTATTTTTTTTTTTAGGATCGTATTCTTTTGCAGGACTTGGTATTCCTTTCTAGTTTAAATATTCAAGTACATAAGACTTTAAATCAATACAAGTAAACACTTCATAATATAATAATAATAATAATAATAATAATAATAATAATAATAATAATAATAATAATAAATAACGGGTTTAAATATCTTTATTTGTGTTGTTGTTTTTAGCTTTCTTTTAACCAACTACTCATATCGTTATAAATAAAGAAGCTAACTGTCAAGAAAAATCGAAAGAACAAGAAACGAAACTTACGTTATCATCAGCAGCTGATCGAGGCATGCATGATATCATTGAGCTTACTTTTTTTACAAACCACCAAAAAATCGTAAGGGCAATCGTCGCCATATTCATTTTTTTTATGCAAGTGACAAAATGGATATTGTGGTATGCAAGGTAGAAGAAACTGGAGATGTAATTTATATGCGATTATCTTTTCGTTAGCATATGGCCATGGGTTTTATCATGCATACGAAACTTGTAATAAGTTCATAACAAACATGCAAATGAAGCAAAATTCACAAATAAGAACATATGCCTAAAACAAGAACATATGTCTAAAACAAGTCATGTTTACCAACATCGCTGGTTGCAATCTAACAAGATTTTACCAAAAAATGAAAGTCGTAATTAGATACTTGAACACTCTAAAAGTTTTAAATGACGTAACGTTTCTGTTGATTATTCTAAATTTTCTTGAAGAAATCTAACAAGATTTACCAAAAAATGAAAATCGTAAGTTCGTAACTAAGAATAAGATACTTGAACTGTATAAAAGTTTTAAATGACGTAATGTGACATACATTGGTTGTAATTAAATGCATAGAATTGTAGCAACGTGAGTTATAAATGTAACATTTTTAAGATTTTTAAAACTTTTCAAGATCAAAAAGATTACAACTTTGGTTACTAGTTTTCGGCGTTCAAAATGATTACAACTTTTCCACCACAAAAAGTACAATTAAGCTAGCTAACTAGTAGAAAAATCACAGCTTTGAGACATAATACGTGCTAGTTTTCTGCGTTCAAAATGATTACAAACTATAGATAATCTTTTGCTCTTAACATGAAACACCACAACCTTAAAGCTCAATGGAACATTAAATCCTAATGACAATTTAATAGGTGCATGAGACGTACCATTTATGTTTTTTTGTGTCACCTTAGGTAATGTCTTCCCTGAACCACTTACGAGTTTTAATTTCATATTCTCTAGACTATCGCTATCTTGTTTATACGTTGGAAATTTCCCTTGCCAGTGAATCTATATAAGCTAATGAAGCTTTACCACCTTTTTCGTATGATATAACCTCGCGACCTTTGGTGTTTTTTGAACTTAGTACTAAGTCGAACTCATGTTGTTTGTGTTGTCCCTTGCCTTCCGTGTTGACATAGATGTGCCTAAACGGTGGGTCATTTTTATCGGCTAAAGCTAAACACATCCCGGTTATGAATGTAATAACAAGGGATAACATGAGAACAAAAACTAATATGCAAAGTAATGTGAAACATGACTTTTTTGGGGGGGGGGGGGACAACAATGCGTCGTTGCTCAACAAATATCGTGTTCTCTGGTGGTGGGACTCGATAAATCTGGTCCTTTGGGACTTGGATCATATAGGTTTAGTCTTATGTGCCTAGAAGATCTTCTTCCTCTTCATCGTCGGAATTAAGCCTAAATGCTACTTCATGGAGTATTAGAAAATGAGCATTTCGAATAAAACTGAAGCAACTTGTTGTTTACCAAACGAGCATTAAAAACCATAATGTTCAACGCTCACCGCTCCTAAATATTCCTAAACGCTTTGTGACAAATACACCATAAAATTGAAAATAAGGGTTCCAGATAAGTACGTATTCAAAATTCCACAATTAGAAAATGCGACCTTGCGATTCTAAAGTTATACAAGCTTTGGGCATGTGATTATGTTAAGTTATTTATGTTTCTTATAATTATTGAAAGTTTGGCATGGGATTGACTCAAAAGTAGCAAATAATTTACAAGCTTTGGGCATGCTTAAGTTGCAAAGTCGCATGTGCTTAATATGTCCTCAATTAAAAATACGAAAAATACATTTCTTGAGCGACACATACATACTTTAGTTTTAAGTAACTGAAACTTGGAGAAATAATGATCAAGCCTTGATGAAATATATCTTTTAAATTGATTAGAAACAAATTCGGATTCAAAGTTTTGAAAATGTAACATTTTATTTATAGAACATTATTTGCAAAATATCTTATAAATGTCAAAGTTTTGAATCAACTTAAATAAATTTCAACAAATCTACATCACCCGTTTGTGTTGAATCAAAAAGTTTATTTCTACATACAAAAGTCTAATAATCGACACGACTAATTTCTCACGTTTAATTTATAATTTTTGTAAGTTAATAATTTCTCTTGTGATCCGAGTTCACAAATACATCCTCTCATATAATTTCTAGGCAATAGTAATTTGGGTTGGAAGCCCAATTATTATGTTGAGTTGGGGCAGCCAGGTTTTATACTGTTTGCCTTGAAGAGGCCCAAATGCTAAGAATGGATTATACCCAAAATAAAATATAATTTTGCAAGCAACACTATGAAGTTTATGTGGTTTTAGTAGCAAAGACTTCTTAATAAGTTTTTATGTTGTTTTCTGTTACTTAGTAATAAAAATCTTGTGGGTTAGTTTCTCCTAATATCATATACGCACTTGCACTATCATACTTACTCGTATCACAATCAAACTTGTAATCTTTTACACCAAATGACTTGTATCCTAATGGTACCCATTGTTATGTGAGAAGCTCTCCAACCAAATAGTTGTGAGTTCAATGCTTAGGACGTGTGAGAAAGTCTGTGGCGTAAATATAGTGTGTTAGTTAGTTGTCGTTCAAAATATATAATATAGGATTAGTGGCTCACTTCATCATATTCTAATCAATTCACAACACATACTATTAGAAATATATTTATAATGTAGCGTTTATTATCGTGTTACTATATATTTTCGGTTTAAAATTTTCTTATAATGTATCATAAAATATAGTATTGTACTTATAACGTGGCATTTTTCTACAATTATTGCTTATATGCATTATTTAGTGTCCTAAATTCTTCCTCACAAACCAATAATATCGTGTGCTATATATCGTGTGCTAAACTATAGTCTGACATTTTTTTACAAATTTATGTGTAAAGATTTAACAAACCTTTTCAAGACATAAACGACAAAGATAATACTTTATTTAGGAATTAAAATATGTAATCTAAGAATGTGGTACTCATTATTGTAGTGTAGAATTGTAGGATAGATCTAATCTTTATCAAATCATATCAATCTTACCTTTGATAAGGTTCATCTTTGATACTTTATGATCTTACTTTTGATGAATAGTTAAAGAATATTCACCACTACATCTTTGGATATAATATAATATAAAGTTATAGATCACATATAACTTATCATTTTTGAAAGCTCTTTAAATTTCTTGTGATATTTGAGAAGGAAATATAATAAAACTAAAATTGTTGATTTTTAAAATGGTGTCAAGTGCAATGCTGAAGGTCTTAAACGAACTCGTCTTACATTCTCGGCTGTCGTGTACCGGTTGTTACCTAATGCTAAAAGGAATTATCATAGCTTGACATAAGTTCTAATTACAGTTTAGACATATACTAAGCTGGAACTAATAGACTATTAGACTTCCATTGTAAAATATTTTCTTACTGGAGTTTAAACAATTTACACAATGAGTGATTAATTTGTGTTATACTTTATATTCACATGCATAAAAACTCATAAATCGATCTATTTTAGCTATCGGGCTGGACTAACAAATATGGGTTTGAAGCCCATTTATTATAGATGTGGGAACATAATATATCTTTCATGTTTTCAACTTTTTAGAGGGATATTAAGATAATAAGATGTAGAATAGTTCTAATCGAATTTATTACTGAAATCTCATGATATTGTTCTCAGTAGAACCTTTTACATTTTCGTGGGTTCCTATTTTTTTTTTTATAATAAATTACTACTTTTAATTTATGTATATTCAAATCTATAGGAATAAAATCTATTAGTACTACTATTGATTTGTACGTTAATAGATATTTTGGTTATAACTTTTTTTTTGTGACACTCGTTATTTTAAGGTAAAGGCTATGGGAATGGGATCTAATCCTACAAAAATCATATCAAAGAATAAAGATTAGATCAAGTTGGATATTTAATGGTGTTCATTGGGTAATAATTGGTGGAGGAATATTCACATAAAAGAATTTTTAGACTGACCTTATGTTTACCAATATTCTTTAGGCCGGTGCAATGGTGAACGAAATCACCGCCAATTCAGCATTACATCGTCATTAACATAGTATGATAAGACAACTAACATCACCACAAAAACATACATCACTTAAACATAAATGTATCCTATAATATAGTTGTGGAAAACGTAGAGGGGGCGAATATGTTCCCATTCAAAAATTTAAGTTTATCGTATCAAATAATCGATCAGATGTGATGCAATATGAAAAGTGGCAATAATAATTTTACGATTGTAAAGATGGTGGAAAGCATAAAAGAAAACATATCGCAACAACACAAACATAAGCATAGTGAAACTATAGACACAAAACGATAAGTAAAAGAAAGAGCAAACCGGACATGATGATTTATAGTGGTTCAGTCACGAAGCTCCTCTTCGCCCTACTTGACTCTCCGAGTAACCAAATCGAGAGTTACTTCACCAAGTCAACATGTTCCCATCTTGGCGGAGAAAACCTTGCAACATCGCTTATAATGTTTACCGACACTAACCTAGATATCGAGTACTTCTTCGGTGACAACCAAACCTGTCATGTTTTATGGCCAACATAACAAACTTTTTACCCTAGTGTTTTAAGGCCTAAACACACTAAACCTATCACCCTTGTGTTTTAAGGTCTAAACACATAAATCATCTAACCTTTAGTTTGATATATAGTTGGTGATATAAGATGTTGTATAATGATGATACATGGTGGTGTATAATGATGATCCAAGACAAAAGTATCTAGTGGATATGAATGCCTAATTTAAATGTCAAGAACTCTAAGCTTGATATGGATCAACATCTTTTGATAAGAAGCCTTCAATGGATGAAGATAACAAAAGCTCTAATCTTGTTGTGATGGATCTTCGTATGCAAGTATGCTTGTGGTGGATGAGGATGGCAAGAACCTCAAGCTTTCTTTGATGGGTCATCATGTGATAATATGATTTAAACAAAATAAAAGTTGGAAGCATTATGATTAAAGATTAACGATGGTTTTTAAGACTTGAGAACGTATGTTTTATATTGCAAAGGCGTGGTTTTAAAGTATACAATGGGTCACTTGAATGGAATGCAAAGAGCTTGCTTAAATAGACAAGCTTGGGGTGTTAAAGTACCCCGACGGCTCCCACCACGACTCACATGAGATGAAGCCGTCTGAGGGATCCGTCCCTCTACAATAACTCAAAATTTACACATTTTTAGTGGTCAATCTACTTTGTTTGGAATATTACCTCCTTTGTGATGCATAAAAAGTGTTGATATTAAAGGGGTATGATGCTTACTAATGTGTGAAATCTAGTTTTAATATTATAATCCGATTCTATTTAGACTTCACAAACACTCACGGGCAGTGTACCGTGCGTAATAGTATAGAGTCTGTAATATTGGGTCATTTGCTGGAGCGAGGATATCTAAGTGTACCAAAGTAAACTATTCAAACGAAAATTGTTCTTTTAATCCATGTGATTATTTGATTAATTAAACTACTAAATTACTAAAACCTGTAAACAAATAAAATAAAATAAAACAAAATAAACGAGAAACGGTGAGTAGATAAAGATGTGCTTGTCTTGCTAATCATCTATTCAGTTAATGACACGATTGTATGTGCAATTTTTATCTAACTGTATTGCAATGAGTCTTATGTAGTGCAGGCGTGATTCAGTCAGCACTCACTACAACTTCTTGTTATAAATTCCTATGCCAACGGATATGGTCATGGGCTATCTATCGTCCGAGCATTAAGTTCTTCAACTGATCTATATAACAATATTTTGTATGTTTGCCAGACACTTAATTACTATGTAAATTACCAGCTTACAGTTCATTAAATCTTAAATCCTATTATCTTTCACTTTTAGTGTCGCTAAGCCAATAGTCCTAACCACTAAGGGTTACTTTCCATGTATCTTATATGATTCAAGTAATTAGATTTCACATGGTCATCTATTAATAATTACTATCAAAACATAGTTATGGTTTATACAAGGACATACGTTTATACGTGCATATAAATCATCCACAATATATGTTCTTATTTGATGTTGTCACTTACCATATTTGATGAACAATCAATACTTAAAATATAGTTTTTGTATCATCCATGCAAAAGCATTAATGATTCTTACTTCTTATGTTCTTAGATTATTATCAAAGAGGTTAATCCTATTTATCAAGGCAAGATTGTATTTGACTCCATTCTCAAATTGGAAGATTCTAAACTAGTTTAAGTATTTGGATTATTCTCAAAATAGTCACCCCTTAATCCCAAGCAAGATTGTTTTCCTAAATGGGAAAATCTTAGGCTAGTTGGTCTGACAAAGATTAAAGAGATTTCTTTTAATCAAAGTAATGTGATAAATAAAATGAAAGTAGCCTTTTGTGAAAGTTTATAAAATATTTGAGGTGATACAAAATGAAGCCAAAGATTTTACAAAATGATGAAAGTATTTTGATGCAATGTATATGAAATAAATGCAACTTTGATCATTAGCCTAGTTTATAAAATCATTTTTATACCTTGTATGAAATGAAAAATGGGGTTATAAAGATAATGATTGAAAGTTTAAATACTTAGTAACGAAAGAATATATTTTAAAGATTCTCAATGGTTTATTAGATGTTTTGATCATAATGTAATATAACAAACATATTCGAACCTTTGTTGAAGCATGAGGAGACTCGAGACGTCGGGAAGTGTTGAGGAATATATGTTAAGATGATATATGGTTATGAATTACTTGCATATTTTATAAGTTACATGTTTGTCATTATTAAACCATAAGAGACCATTCAGTTTAAATATCATTATATTCGCACTAAAAACAATCACACACAATTTAAAAAAATAAAATAAAAAAATAGGTCGGTCGTCTGATCAACTGAGTTGTGCAAAAACCAGGATCAAGATGCGTTGTCCTAAGTGGGTGTAATAATGATAGTCGCGTCAAAGTGGAGTTAGATGTGTATCTCCTTACTACACTTAGTCTAAATAATGTACAAAAATAATTATCTTTTAACTCTTCATTCCACAAACTTGCTTCGGACCTTATAATACTCAGAAAGTGGATGCGAAAAATAGAAAGGGTTGAATAGTTATCGCCTTATAAAATCCTAATTTGAAAATTTATTGTGAACTCAAGCGATGATAATATCTAAAACTAAATGAAAGACAAGAAATGAATAAAAGAAATTTCAAACCAGGATACAATGATTTATGGTAGTTCGGTCAAGAAACTCCTTCTCGCTCTACTCCACTCACAGATTTTTCGAATTGAGAGTTCTTTACTATCTCAACAAGCTACCGCCTTAGAGGAAAAAACCGTATAACGTCGATTACACTTTTACTGATACAAGTCTAGATATTGATTCCTAATCTAGGCAGAACCAACCTTTCTCTCTATGTATTTTGAGTACTAAAATACTAACATAACTCTAGATACTTGGTGTATGATGGTGTTTATGAACTTTAGAATATAGTACTAGAGTATGATAGCACAACAAGGTTTTAAATACAAAACAAAAAATTACAACACAAAAGACTTGATGTTCTTCTTGTGTTTTTCCCTTGATAAAATGATGGATCACTTAGATGGATGTAAAAAAAGATAATGATAAAAAATGTGTGAATGAAAGTATTGAGATATGCAAGAGAAGTGTTTGCAAGTGGTGAGGAAAAATGAATGCAATAGGTTTGCTTAAATAGCCAAAAAGGATCCATTCACAGGCTTATGTGGATCCACGGATCCGTTGGAGAACCGTGGGTCTATATGGATCCGTGGGCCATAAACACAACAAAAATAGATCCGTTTTTGAGTGGTCATTCATGTCTTGTTTAAAATATTTTCTCTCTAATGATGCATGAGAATGTGGAAGGGCTAAAAAGCTAAGATGCTTACCTTAATTGTTAAGCACTCAAGATCTAAATATGTCTAATGGTAGTGTTTATGCAAAAAAACTTTTGATGCCTTACTCTTTAATCTTGGATTATTATCAAAATCGCTTATCCTTATTTCCATGCAAGATCACATTGAATTGATCCCCTAAGGGGAAGATTCTACCTAGTCGGTCAAATGTGGGATTAAAACGTTTTTGTTAATATGAAATTCATTTGTTTAAATGAAAGTAAATAAAATTTTTGTGTAAGTAATATAAAAATATGCAAGGATTTATAAACTTATGCAAGAGTTTCATGCACTGTGTATAATAAAACTTTCTTGATTATTATGCAAGTTTTAGAGATTTATATACATACCTTAAAAATGATTTACGTCAGAGAAGAACAATTTCTAAAACTTATTGACTTGAACTTTTACTTAATACGCTTTTATATTTATTATTAACAAAACGTAAAGAAATTGTTAAACATATATTACATTTTGATGCAATTATTTGTATTAACAGTTCACTATTTGCCACTTCTGTTATAACCTGCAGAACATTGTGATGATTGTAGTTGTTGAAAACCATGATGTCCCAACTCCTCTAAAAAATTAGAACCAAAAACCACACCCGTTATTAATAGGTATAAACATCTACATATTCTTATTTGATGATAAAAGAATTGTGAGGATCATTTTGTAGTTTTCGATGACCCTGTACAGTAACAGTAAATGAAGATCATTACACCCGTAAATTATTGAAAGTGTACAATAACAGTAAATATAGATCCTTACACCCGTAAATTATAAGAAAGTTGCAATAAACATGAATTATATCGTTCAAACATGTTTAATATGCAATGTATGTATTAAATTAAACTATAAAAAATGGCTTTTTTTATTTTTATTTTTATTATTATTATTATTATTATTTTAAATAGAGGACAATGCACTACTCAATACTCTTTAAGCCGTCCACGACATATAAGTACTATTTTTTATAGGGTTTTGCTAACTTGTGCATATTGAGGACATGTTATGGTATAATGAAAAGAATGTTTAGTTCATTAGCTCGGAATTTTCATTTAATTATACTTACTTTTAATTTTTTTTAAAAAAAGTATTTTTATACATAAAAGTAATAATATGATTTTAATAAATGTGCTTAGTAGCTCGTATTAGCAAAATCTTTGTCTAATATATAGTCAGAATATGTTGACTCTAGATGAAGAAAGCCAATTTGTGTTTGACTACAAATTGGAAATCAACATTGCCAGGAAACCTTATAACGACCATCAAGTACATCAGTACATGTGATAGATAATAGATTCATATTTGGACCCACATATTTCTTTGCGAGCCATTATCTTATCTTAAGACATAAGTTTGTTAAATGCAAAATCAAAATTGGTCATTTCGTTTTTCTTATCTAAAGTTGTCACTTCATTATTCTTCACTATATCACTCTTAGAGAGTATCTTCTAAGACACTTGGATATTACTATATTAGTGAAAGGTGGATGAAAAAAAATCCAATTGCATTATTATAGACACTTGTATGCTAGTATCGACATCAAAGCGACATGAGCAAACTATTGAGTTGATTAAACATATTCAGTGACATGTAAAGCAACGAAATGATTCACCCAACAATAACATGTGGGAACTCTAGATATCTTAAATTTATCGACCCAGGTCACAATAACATATTAGAAAGCATGGTTGATAAAATCTTAATCTGTTTTGTTTTCAACACTTTTGAAGATGAGTCAATTCTAAGCTTTTTCTTGTTTGCAAGTGGAAATTTGATTGAAAAATATATATATTAACATCAACAGTCATAAACGTTGATTGACAATTGATCGTACAACGCATGCACCATATGATCAGAACATATGTGATTCGTAGATTGGATACTTCTAAAAGCCTGATGTAACCTGAAATAAGACAAAGAAACACGCTACATTAGTCAAGGCGCATGGGTAGACCCTGTGAACCGGCTCCGGTGTGAGAATAAGTCATTAGATGATGGATTGAATGTGTTTAGAGACATGAAGTGAGTATGAGAGAGAACATACCTAACAAATGAATATAGTGTTGGTATTAATAGGCAAGTTCTAGGCCATGATATGTGTCTCAGCCGTATTGGTTTGAAGGGAACACATTCACGACGGCTAATAGGAAGGCTCAAAGTGTGGACTGCGATGTCCTTCCTTTGTTTGTCGAAAATGTGCACATGCGCAGTTGTTGCGGATATGGGAATATAGTAAACCCGTCACCTGTGGTACGACCCACGCAATATTCCCTGTTTGTCTTTTAGTTCTAAGTCTGAGTCTCTTCGGAGACTAAAGCTCCTCGGAGGGTAAGGCTCCATGAGACAGGCTCTTTGTGTATTGGTGGATTTCTTTACGGTAGCCTAGTAAGCTTTACGTCAATGATCACGTTGAGCACTAAATATATACTGCTCGGAGGTTAGGCTCAGACCGTAGTTAGGGTACACCATCAACGATGAAATAAAACGGACCAAGATTTGCAACTTGTTTATTGTCACTTTCCTAGAAATAGAAAAAAGATGTTAAATGGTCCTTGCACATTTTAAGAACCAAATAAAGTTATCAATAGATCCACCTTGCACTATTAGTGCACACTACACACACTTTATTTTTAATAATTTGATGAGGACTTAAAAATAAATAAAATTGAAATATATTTAGTGGGCACACCACTTTGGGCTTAATGGGCCCAGATGAATCATATCCAGGCAAACATTATGTGTATGTTTTCATTTTCTAACTTTTAATGAATATAAGGTAAAGTTTTAGTAATTTAATAACTTGTGGGTCCATTTGATGGCCCTAAATATAGCTTTATAACCAACAGCTTTATAACCAACGAGAGAGCTTATTTAATTATTTTTGTTGGTAGTTTTTCAAGTTAGGTGGATTGTTGGAACTCTTTTTTATAATTTTGTTTGAATTTTTAACATAAAATCTTAGTTGGAATACTTTTTTTTAGTGATAGTTTTATCTTGTTACTAAAATATGTAATTTAGTTGATTGCCACTCTGGGAAAAAGATGATTGGAATTCTTGCTGTCAAAACAAGAAGAAAATCTAACAAAATTTGAAAGGTTTATTTTGATATCGTAAAAGGTGAAATATGTGAGCCTTTTATAAGCATATACGGCAACGGTTTAACTATAACTTTTAAACGGGTATTTACTGTGGTTGATTTCAACATAGAAGATAGTACCTAACCCTTATAACCTACTCTGGCGGGATTGTATATTGTCGTTGTTGTCGGTACTAGTAAGTAACCTTTAACTTTAATTATACTTAATTATGCAATACAAGTTGTTTTTGGCCATAAAATGCTACAAGTATAAGAACAAAATAATCATCCTTACAAAATATATTTTCCCTTTGAGGTATTATAAAAGGCAATAGATCGATAAGCGACCTTTGAGTTATGATGGGGTGTTTTAGAAGAGCATATGTTAAGAATAATGTGCATGGGTAGAGGTGGCCAAGCGAACCGGTTCCTGAACCGGAACCGAACAAATATCCGGAACTGAATCCGGTCAACACCGGTTCCGGCAAGATCCGGTTCGGTTCCACGAATATCCGGCTGATCCACACCGGTCCCATGTTTCTGCTACTCGAACCGGTTCGGAACCGGATAATTCCTCACCGGTTCGCGATCCGGTTCTTGGGAACCGGTTCTGAACCGGATCCAACGTCTATATTCTTTTTTTCCTGAGTTTTTCACAGTAGGAGCAGCCCAACGGCATTATAGCCGTTTTTCTGGGTTTTTGACAATTTTCCAACGGGTTTGTCCCCCATTTGTCCCATTTTAACATCCTAAACATTTTGATACAAGATTTTCGAGATGTGATGTTCCCTGTGGATCGGTAGTAATAAAAAGAAAAAGAAAAAGAAAAAGATAGCTTTGACCAAGCTTTCATGATTTCGATCTTATGAATAGATGATCTTGGCAAAGGTAGCTTTCATTCTTCAACCTCTAGATGGTCTCGTGATGAAATCTTGGGAAAAGGAAAAAGGTGTAGCCATCACTTTGGAATCAGGAGATGAAAGTGAGTAAAAATATAAGAATCGGGGAGCCCACTGTTAAGGAAATCACCACCGGTTCTTTGGAACCGGTCCGACCGGATATTGGGACCGAACCGGATTTGAAACCGAACCGGAACCGGGTAGACCGGTCCCGGTTTTGAGACCCCGGATCCGAAAGGAACCGGATCGGATTGGAACCGGATCCGGTTCTTTGACTTTGACTGCTGAACCGGACCGGATTGGAACCACATCCGGTTTTTGGCAGAACCGGCTTTTGGCCACCTCTAGGTGGGATCATGGTAAAGGGGAGAGAGAGAGAGAGAGAGAGTACTTTAGAATTTTATGATAGCTGATTAGAAAGTTTCTTTTTATAATTTAGTAGTTTTAGTCTATCATGTGTAGATGAATTTGGAAGAATCGCGGCAACTATGTTTTTTTTACTAGGTGGGACTATGGTAAGCTATAGAGAGTACTTAAGAATTTTATAAGGGTGGTGGCAGTGGTCACCGGTATGGCCAT
Organism: Artemisia annua; assembly: GCA_014162995.1. NCBI lineage: Eukaryota > Viridiplantae > Streptophyta > Magnoliopsida > Asterales > Asteraceae > Artemisia > Artemisia annua. The sequence goes on along the minus strand of LBNU01035761.1, from coordinate 21,354 downwards.
CGGCATGGTTATGCCGGCGGTGAACACCGCTGCCACCCCATCGGCATCACCATCGGCATAGCCTCAGCGGTAAACTTTGATTCGGAAGCATGGGAAGGAAAAGTAGACGTTGGGCTAGAAGAAAAAAAAAATATAACCGTTGGGAGCAAAGGAAAAAAAAAAAAAAAAAGTTGGGAGGTATGAAAAAGGCATGGTTGCCACTAAAAAGGGGTTGGGAGGTATGAAAAAAGTATGAAATGGTTGGGATGAGGTGGAATGATATTATTGGTGGATTTGGGAGGTATGGTTTTTTTCGGAGGCATGACTGCCACCACCCTAAATAGAGGAAGTTCCTTTTTATATTTTGGAAGTTTTAGTCTTTCATTTGAGTGTTAAGGTGCTTGGCAGCACCCAACCATCACACCAAAGTGTTCTTTACACAAATGATGCTTTATAAAATTGACTTATTGCAACAAGCCTATGAGGTTTTTCTCATATGCTCAATGGTTCCGAAGCCACCTGCCAGTTTCATTGAGTACTTTGACAAACGTGTTTCATGAGTTATTGGCATTCTAGTCCCATGGTCCAACGTCCCCAATACGTCATCTTTTAATGTTATAGAATACTAACCATCTTTTAAATAAAATAATAATGATTCAGCTAGGTAATTCAATAACTTTGTCTTATGCGTTAGAAACACAGTTTTGGCTATTTTCGACCCGTTTGACCTATTTTTCTTATAGCTACTTAATACGTTTACATGAATCAACTCATTCTCGAGTAAGTGTGTCGAAATTTGACATGGTTCAAGTTCTGTGTTTATGTAGATATGAAAGGTGAATTGTAGAAAGAGTCTTAATGTAATTGTGTATATATCTCATTCAGTTAAAACAAGCGGTAAGCTCTACTGGTTATTTGATATGGTGTGGGTCTATAGGAATAATAAAGTGTTTGGTGAGAAAGTATGTTAACAGTAACAAGTATTGTTTGTGTTAGTTTTAGATTGTGTAGTTGGGTGTTTGGTTACAAGTTTTGTGGGCATGTGACTCAATTTTGTTGGGTCTGTTTGTGCTTTTCTTACAAAAGTTGGAGGGTTTATTTTATTTTTTATTATTTTTTTTTTATTTTTTACTTGCGTAATATTTTTACAGTAACTTTAATTTATTCCTTCTGTTCAAAAAAAAAAAAAAAAAACTTTAATTTATTCCTTAATTTAGCATGTTTGAGATATTGCAAGGACTAAAATGTGAATCTCAAACTTTAGACTATATTCCACTTTTCGAGATTAAGGTGGTGTTTGTTTTTCAAAAAATGACTCTTAACAACATCTTAATTTGACTCATTCAGACGTTGTCAGACATTTGATTCGTTAAGAGTGTTTGTTTTTTTCATGTTATTCAGAGACGGTAAGAAGCAATCAGTGTTAAGAGGATTTGTTTTTTTTCTTATCATTAAGAGTCAATAAGAGGCATAAACCTCTTATTAAACTAGATAAGGAGATGTGTCTTAACATCTCTTAATGTATTTTTTTTTCTTACTTTTTTTGTTTTTTTTATTTTTTTCTTTTGTTATGATTTTTTTAATTGGGTTTTTATTGTTTATTTTTTGTTTTTTTTGTCTTGTTTTGCCTTTATCTTTCGCGTTAAAAGTATTAAATAAAATCATTGCATATGTTTTGTTAGAAAAAGAATGAATGTGATATATGTGATAATTCATATTTTGTTCAAATTAAAAGGTTCGGTTTCAGACTCATATAAATCAACTCTAACGCGACCTATTTATTTAATCGTTTTAAAAAGTTCAATTTAAACTCTGACACATTTATTTTTGTTAATTAAACATGAGATTTCATGTATTCTTTAAAATACTTTTAACTTTTAATTGATCATATTACAATACTTGTCTTTTTATATTTAATAAAGTTTATTTATCATGCGAATGCAATCATTTTATTTTTAAATTGTAAAAACTGACAGTTTAACACATTTAAGCATGTTAAAAAATCAAACAGTTTTATTTGAGTCAGATTCAGATTTTTCAACCACTTATTCAGATTAAGATGGAATTTAGATTCATACTTTTCTTCCACATATTCATATTCACATGTGCAAATCAGATCCAGATTCAGAGCCTCTTAATAAACAAACAACACCTAGGGTTGATCAAATATAATCTCATATGAAAGTTGACCAAATATAATCTCATATTAAGGTTGATCAAATATATGATTTCGCTTTTCTCTCACATCTGTTGTCTCTCTTAAAGGATCTCTGTTTGTATTTGTGTATTTGATCTTGTATCATCAGTTTAAATCTTATAATCATTTGATTACGAAACATGTAGTTGTGTGTGAGTTATTGTATTATCAGATTGCATTCATTTGGGGATCATCTAATTTCTTCTGTAATCGTTCGGACCGTACTCGTTTGAGGACGATTCTTTTGTATCTTTTAATTAAAAATAAAGGGGTGGTTGTTGTGTTTATATTGTTTTGTTAAAATTTACATTGTATCATAGCTCTTGGTTGAGCTTTTGATTGGGGTTTGAAAATTTTTGGGCTTTTACATTTTTTAATTGGTGTCTCATCTGTTAATCATTTGAAAATTGTTTTTCGGTTGGGTAATTTGTTAGAGCTGCTTTCCAAGTTTTTGATCTTGAAATCCTAATGTGGTTAATCATTGATCTAGTTGTTTAGATCAGTGATTAAGGTGTTTGTTTGGTTGTTTATATGGTAATTGGGAAAATTAGGGTTTGTTCTTGAAAAACCTAATTTTGTGATTTGGGGCTTTTGCTTCTGGAGTGGTTTATTGGCTTTTTGGGTTTTATAATCATCTCTAGACTAAGTGAATCTAGAGTAATTGTGATTGTGATTGTTTCTTGGTTCCGCTGTTTTTCTAATTCGCGTGCTCTGTAACACCTCTCACGCCCTTTTATATTTTTTGTCATTTATATTCTTGTTTTTAGATTGTTGGACGATAGGTTGAGGTTATTGTGAAGTTTTTGTGGTTGGTTTATTGGTGGTTATTTGTGTTTGGGGAATTGCTTGACCCTCTTTTGCAAATTGGTTGGTTATCTGAATTTGTACCCTAATAAATTTTGATCATACTTGACCTATTTCCAAAAGAGAATCAATGAATCTTGTCCCTGATCATCATTTGGTATAAGTTTAGTATCAGTTTGTGACTTGGAGGGTCTACTTAATTTCCATATGGTTGGTTATTTGTTTAATTTAGCTTTGTTGTTACTACTTGTTTTTTCGGTTTATTGTTTAATCATGACTGGGGGTGCTGGTAGTAGTGGTATTCCGAGTGATGTGTTAATCAGTATTCTTGATGCTAGTAATCCTTTACATTTGCAAACTAATGATAATAATAATGGGTCTTTAATTAATTTCAAATTTTCTTGTTCTGAAAATTATAAAGTCTGGACTAATGCTATAAAAATTGGTTTGCAAGCTAGAAGAAAAACGGGTTTTATTGATGGAACTTTTGTGAAATCTACTTATGCTACTAGTGTTGCTTTGACAAATCAATGGGAAAGATATAATGATGTGGTCTTATCTTGGTTGTTGAGTGATATTTCAGAGGATTTATACTTGAGTTGTGTTTATTCTGAAAATGTTGTAGAGGTTTGGAAAGAGTTAAAAGAAACATATGATAAACATGATAGGTCAATTTTGTTCGATCTTATGCGGAAAATTAATGGTTTTAAACAAAATGGTCTGCCAGTTTCTGAATATTATCATAAGTTGAATTCTTTGTGGAGAGAATTTGATATTTTTCCTAAACTGTCTTCATGAACTTATGATGCTAACGTTGATTTGAGTAAACATAATTAATTAATGAAACTGATGCAATTATTTATGGGTTTAGATGATGTTTACCAACCTATTAGAATTTCTTTGTTGACCCAGACTGAGTTACCTGATGTGAAATATGCTTTTATGATTGTTTATAAAGAAGAGTCTCACATGGGTCTTAGGTCTACTTCTTGGGTAGAAAAACCCCAGGATAGTTCTTTTGTTGCTAAAACTTTTAACAATAATAACAGGGGTCAAAATAGAAATATTTTGGTAACAATATAGCAGTTTTGTTACAATTATAACGAGGGTTAGTGTAATTCTTTGAGTTGTAAGAATTATGGTATGAACGGACACACTGTTGACAAATGTTTGGAACTTATTAGATAACTTGCTGGTCATATAAAGTTTTCAAATGTGATTTTTATTTTTCAAATAAAAAGGGTAATTCAAGCACCCAAGTTGATGTTTAGAAATGCAGTTCTTCTATGTCTTTTACAAATGAATAGATTTCAAAATTGATGATTCTTATTGGTGATAAATCTAATTCTGGTGTTTAGGCTAACATGGTAGGTATTGGTTTCTCATTTTTTTAATGCAAAAGTGTTCTTTAATAATCAGTTTTATATTTTTTTTTCAATTTAAATTAAGATTGGTGATGGGAATTACCATTTTCTTCAATAATCAGTTTTAACTATTGTTGATGATTTTCCAATAACAGTTTTGGTTTATTTGATTAAAGCAAAGGATGAAATATTTGAGTACCGTTTATTTTGTAAGTCTTATATCAAACTAGTTTTTTAAAACTATTAAAGTAACTAGATCTAATAATGGTGCTAAGTTCATTAATAATCGAATGGAAAGGTTTTTAACCGACAAATGAATTATTCATCAAACTACTTGTACCTATACTCCTCAGCAGAATGGCATTACTGAGAAAAAGCATAGACCTCTTCTTAATATGTCTAGAAGTCTACTGTTTCAAAGTGGTTTTCCTCTATGTTACTGGTCAGATGTATATTACCTACTACATATTATTAACAGGCTTGCCACTTCTTGGTAAATCTCCTTTCTGTGTGCTTTATAATAGAGAACATACCCTTTCTGATTTAAGAAGTTTTGGTTGCCTCTCTTTTGACAGTGTTTCAATAATCCGGGCAAGTTTTCTTTTAGATCCAAAAAAATNATTTTGGTAACAATATAACAGTTTTGTTACAATTATAACGAGGGTTAGTGTAAATCTTTGAGTTGTAAGAATTATGGTATGAACGGACACACTGTTGACAAATTTTTGGAACTTATTAGATAACTTGCTGGTCATATAAAGTTTTCAAATGTGATTTTTATTTTTCAAATAAAAAGGGTAATTCAAGCACCCAAGTTGATGTTCAGAAATGCAGTTCTTCTATGTCTTTTACAAATGAATAGATTTCAAAATTGATGATTCTTATTGGTGATAAATCTAGTTCTAGTGTTTAGGCTAACATGGTAGGTATTGGTTTCTCATTTTTTTAATGCAAAAGTGTTCTTCAATAATCAGTTTTATATATATTTTTTCAATTTAAATTAAGATTGGTGATGGGAATTACCATTTTGGAGGGATTATTGAGTCCGAGGCATATCAACATATAACTTCAAGTACTAAAAATATGACTGATGTTGTTGATATTTCTGAATTAAAAACTAATGTTGGTCATCCTAATGGACTTTTGCTAAAATAAGACATGTTGGAAATCATAAACTCACTAGTAATGTTGTGCTTATTGATGTGCTCGTTATACCTGAATACACTGTTAGTTTGTTATCTATTAATAAGTCGATTAAAGACAGTAAATTGCATGTGGGATTTAATGAATATGATTGTATTATTCATTATTTGAACAAAAAGACTATTATGAGGACTAGTAGTGAGTTTGGTGGTTTGTATCTGTTTAATGTTGATTGTAAGTTGCCTAAGCTTAAAATTAATTGTTCTGTTATGAGTTGGCATGTGTCTAAGGGTTTTTGGCACAATAGGCTTGGTAATCCATCTGATCAGGTTCTGAATGTTATAGAAAGATACTTTAAAAATTAGGAGACCAAATCATGTAGAACCTTGTGGAATTTGTCATTTTGCTTAACAAACCAGAGAACCATTTCCGCCGAGTGATCATAAAACCAAAAATTTGGGATAATCGATTTACAGGGTCCTTACAAGGTTACTACAAGAGAAGGTTACATATATTTTTTTTAACTATTGTTGATGATTTTCCAATAACAGTTTTGGTTTATTTGATTAAAGCAAAGGATGAAATATTTGAGTACCGTTTATTTTGTAAGTCTTATATCAAACTAGTTTTTTAAAACTATTAAAGTAACTAGATCTAATAATGGTGCTAAGTTCATTAATAATCGAATGGAAAGGTTTTTAACCGACAAAGGAATTATTCATCAAACTACTTGTACCTATACTCCTTAGCAGAATGGCATTACTGAGAAAAAGCATAGACCTCTTCTTAATATGTCTAGAAGTCTACTATTTCAAAGTGGTTTTCCTCTATGTTACTGGTCATATGTATATTAACTGCTACATATTATTAACAGGCTTCCCACTTCTTTGTAAATCTCCTTTCTGTGTGCTTTATAATAGAGAACATACCCTTTCTGATTTAAGAAGTTTTGGTTGCCTCTCTTTTGACAGTGTTTTAATAATCCGGGCAAGTTTTCTTCTAGATCCAAAAAAAATGTGTTTTGATTGGTTATTCAACTGTAAAATGGTTTATAAATTGTTAAGTTTGGAAAACAAAAATTTTGTTTATTCAAGAGATGTCAAGTTTTATGAATTTTTTTTTTCGTTACGAAATGAGAACTGATAAAAGAGTTTCTAAAATTGAAAACTGTTTTGAAACTGAGTCTAATAAAGATATACATCATAAAAATTTCTTTGATAATTTTGAATTTGGCAAAAATAAATTCTCAAGACCCTGTGATTTTGAGAAGGGGCCATCTGATGATGCAGGGCAAGTAATCGTGGATGATCATTCAGGTGATACTGCAAAGGAGCAGCCACCTAATGATATTCATACTACATCATCTATAGGTGAAGATAACTTCCCTTAGGGAAATGTCCACAATATTCAAACAATGAGGTTCCTAACTTTTATAGCAATAATAGGAAGAGGAGAATTATGCTCGTGTGTCTACTAGGAGGTTTAGTAGAGTGTCTAAATTACAAGAAAAAATTATTGATTATTTGCTTGAGTTAACTATGGTTTAAACAGATATGCTAATCATACTAAGTTGTCTACTGATAATTGGTGTTTTATATCTAATCTGAATAAATCTGCTGAGCCTAATTCTTTATGTTCATGTTGTTAATAATATTAATTGGATTCGTGCCATAAATAATGAAATGGAAGCTTTATATCAATTTAATACTTGGATTTTGACTAATTTACCTCCTAATAGAAAACCTGTAGGTTGTAAATGGATTTATAAAATCAAGTATAATGCTAATGGTGAGATTGATATATATTAAGCTAGGGTGGTTGCTAAAGGTTATAGTCAAAAAGAGGGTATTGATATGAAGAAACATTTAGTCATATGGTCAAAAATGGGTACTATGAGATGTTTAGTTAGTATTCCATTTCAAAATGGTTTGGAATTTATTTCAAATGGATGTTAATAATGATGTTTTATATAGGGGATCTTTCTAAGGATGTTTATATAACTCCTCCTCTTGGTTTCTTTGATAAAAGTGATAAAAAAAGTAAGTTAGTTAAATCTTTATATGGTTTAAAATAAGTTCCAAGGCAGTGGAATCAAAAGCTCACTGAAGCTCTTGATGAAGTAGATTTTATGCAAAGTAAAATGATCATTCTTTGTTTGTTAAAAACAAAGATGGTGTTTTTTTTGGCATATTAGTGTATGTTGATGATATTGTTATAATAAGAAACCATGTAAATGAAATATCAAAGTTAGAAAGTTTTTTAAGTCAAAAGTTTATGATTAAAAATCTTAGAGAGTTAAAAAAAATTCTTGGAATTGAGGTTTTAAAGGTAAAAAATGGTGTATGTCTTTCTCAAAGAAAGTATTGTATTGAGCTTCTTTATGAATTTGGGCTCTTAGCTTGCAAACCTTTAATTACCGCATTACCAAAAAATGGAGTCTTGGCTCACCAAGAAACTGATGATGATAAAATTTTGAAAAGTATTACTCAGTATCAGAAGCTTGTTGGTACACTGATATATTTGCGCATTACAAGACCTGATATCTCTTGTGTTGTTCACTACTTAAGTCAACATACGCATTCTCCTATTCAATCTCATTTTGAAGCAGCTTTAAGAGTTCTTAGGCACCTTAAATCAGCAAGTCGTGATGGTCTTGTTTATAACAAATCTACAAATAAGTCTGTTGAGGCTTATGCAGACTCAGACTGGGCTAAATGTAAACAGATAAGAAGCTTTGTTTTAGGGTACTGTGTTTATGTGTCTGGTTGTCTGGTTTCCTCGAAAAGCAAGAAACAATCTACTTCATCTAGATCTTCTGCTGAAGTAGAATACAGATTTATGGCTTCTGCTATGTGTCAGTAATAGGGATTGTTAAGATCCTAATAGATTTGAATGAGCATGAAAAAACAAAACATTTTGACATTGATGTTCATTTAGTTAGAGAAAAAGTTGCATCTAATTTATTTATAATAGTTAAGGTTGATTATGATGATCAAATTGCTAGCATATTTACTAAAGGTTTGGAAAAAAAATCAGCATAACTTTATGTGTAATAAGCTCACTCTTATAAACCTTTTTAGTTTTCAAGCTTGAGGGATGGAGTTAAAAGTTATATTTCTTTTGTACAAGCTTCTAAACCTAAAGGGCTACTTGTATAATATTTTTTACACTAACTTTAGTTATATCCTTGGTTTAGCTTGTTTGGGATATTGCAGGGACTAAAGTGTGAATCTCAAACTTTGGGCTATATAGGACCTGTTTGGTAGGTGTCTTTTTTGGGAGATGTTAGCTTTTTGTTACAAAAATAATCTCCGCTAAAATAAGTAACTCCGTTTAGATATATTAACTTCAAGCTTTTATTTCAAACAACTAGCTTCTCAATGAAAAGCTGATTCATGAAGCTTTTTAAAATTCTGAAGTTGTTAAAATTTTAAATTACTAATATACCCTCCAAACATTTGTTTACAATTATAAATATGTCATTTTATGTCATTTTACATCTTATAATTACATTTAACAGCTAATTTACCAAACACTTTTATTAAAAAAATATATAACTTATAACTCATGTTAACAGCTTTGCAGCTTACATCTTACAACTTACAGTTTACAGCTTACAGTATACAACTAGTTTTGACAAACATACCCATAATCTCTAATCAAGATTAGGGTTGATCAAATATCTGATTTCACTTTTCTCTCGCTTCTCTTGTCTCTCTCAAAGGCTCTTAGTTTATATTTTTTTATTTGATCTTATATCATCAGTTTACATCTTGTAATTGTTTGATTATGAAATGTGTAGTTGGGTGTGAGTTCTTGTATTATCAGATTGCATTTGTTTGGGGATAATCTAATTTCTTTTGTAATCGTTTGGATCACACTCATATAAGGACGATTCTTTTTGTATCTTTTTATTAAAAATAAAAGGGTGGTTGGTTGTGTTTATATTGTTTTGTTAAAATTTACAAAAATACTCAATATATAGTTTATATGCGTTTAAGCAAATGTAATTTCAAGTTTAAGTTTGAAGCACTTATTTAACTACAAGTGTGTATCAAATGTAGTTTCAAAGCAAACATAATACTCCGTAGTAGACGTTGAATAGAACTTGTGTTCTTGCTTCATTTATAAATTATTGTTCTTGTTTGTTCTTATTACTAAATTACAGGAAGGAGAACATGGGAGTTGACTAGCTGTTTACTTGACTAAAACAAAGAAGAAAAGAACCCTAATAAAATAATTAGCAATTTAGCATTTCCACAAGAATCTACACCTACTCAAACTTCTTCTCCAAGAAAAAAACGAGCAATGAACTAATTTTTTCTTAATGTCAATTAAAATAAGCTATTTTATTTTGACATTTACTACTTGTTAATTCATATTCAAATGCATAAAGGTAAGCAGGGGACATGATCTGAAGGCTAGGAACTAGGAAGACATGGAATCTTTTACCAAAGAAGTGAAGAACAAGATGCTATGTACAACTTGTTCAAGTGAACGAACGTGAAAGAATTTTGAATAAAACGCGGTGGTAAAAAAATTGGTACATTGGGATGCCTACGTATCTATTTTACGTCTCTTCATGTTTCTTAGCTTGTCGAAGACTCAAAAAGGAGTCAATAATATGTTCAAAAAAAAAAAAATAGTAGTACATTAATATTATTAACATTATGATGTACGCTTAAATGATTAGAATGAAGTTAAGAATTACAGATACTTGTTTATACTTGCTATGTTGGAGTGATACGGTATATTTTAGCAGCTCGGTTAGAACATGTTTCCATGTACCACTTGAACCATTTATAGATATCACAATCGGGTCTGTTTTCACATGAAGTCGCATCACAAAAAACATTCTTGAGAGTGATTAAAAGTCTCCTCGCGCACTTGTATCACTGATGGAAATAAGAACGCAAAACTGGCGTGGTTTGAATGAACTAATGATTCAATATCATTTCGTTCAATGGCATATATATTGGCATTGTAACCCTTTTTTACCTCACCTCTTTGTTAGCTTAACAAAGATACTGAGAATTAAGACTGTAAAAGGAGGTGTCTTTTGGAACAATGTCCTTGCTTTATATCAATTATTCAAAATGGCCGGTTATTATCAATTGTATGAGTTTTTTGTTCAAAAATAAAATAAAATAAAATAAAATAAAATAAAGTTTATTAGTTTTAATATTGTGGACAAGTAGAGATTTCATAGGCCCCTAGTTTACAACTTTGATCAAACCAAAGACATGTCCCAGGCAAGATCTGTTTATTTGTTTCTTTCCCAAATTAAATAGATTTTTAACTAGTAATTGATTTCCTAGCTTGTTGGAGTCAAAAACATTTTGTTTTCTCGGAACACAAAATATAAAGTTCCACAAGTAAAAAATATTAAAAGAAAAAAAAAAATACGAAACATAAACTGATTAAATATTTATGTAACCAACATTGAAATTTGTAACTTGTAATTATTTATAGTGTGTATTTTGTGAACCTAATTCATGTGATATTGTGATTTATTGTTATTCGTTTTGGTACAAAGTAAGCAACCAATAATTGTAACTTGAATATCCAAAAGAAGATCACATATTTTGACAATCTTTAACATAGAAAACAATAAATGACAGTTTCTTCTATCTCTGTTAACATGAGTAAGATTCCTTCACTATTATCCAGTAATCCTCCATTAACTTATATGAGATTAAAAGAAGAAGAGTTTCCTTTACACGTCTCGTAAATAACAATTATGTAAACATGGATCAAATCTTTAAATTCTCTTTATAGAGTTTGAACGATTAAAGAACTGACTAAAGATGTTTATATTCGAGGCCTAACTTGGTCTTGTTATAAGAAAGAGTTTGTATTATTCAAAATTATTCCAAATTCATGACGTTCATTGAATTAAGTTATTGTCACGAAAATCATAATTAAAAAAAAAATGCTCGAACGAAATTTTACTTACCTTACATCCGCCGTCACAACGCACGATTACCATGCTAGTTAATTTTAAATAAGTAAACAAATTGTACTTTTTATAAATGAAAATGAAAAACTTTATCCGTTAATTTGTTTTGTTTTCTTACCCGAGTATGACCACATAATGCCATCTTTTAATGTACCAAATAATTGGGGAATCAATTTTTTTAAAGCAATATATTGTACAAATAAAACTAGCAAAATGCTAAATATTTTCACCAATTTTTAATAGCTTTGACCAACACGACACTAAACAATTACAACTCTAAATTACATCAGGACTCTAGATCCTTTATAGGGGATCAATTAGCGAGTCATTTAAGGGATGTGTTTGTTTGTTTGAAGCATAGACGTATGTTCTCTAGAAACTAAGTTCTCTAGAAACCAAGTTTTATATGGTTAATTCTATGTTTTCAATAGGTGTAAAGTGCAACTCTTTAAATAGGTGTAAGACACATAAATAATTCAGTATTTTATCACATTTTATCACGTTTCTAACATCTTTTTGAATGACATCTAACGTGTTTCAACAAACACGCTATTCATATAAGCAAATTGCCCGATATTCTTTGTTGACGAGATGCCATTCGTAATTCGGTGTTGAACGGAATATCTATAAAAATTCAAAGCTATGATCGAAATAACATCAAACCTAATGAAAGACATTGGAAAACTTTAGAGAGGGAAATCAAATGTAGAATGTGATTCTTTTTATTCATTTTATCACATGTTACTTTGAACCCTTTTCAATTTTCAATATTGAAGACTTCTTATGATTCTTTCTTTCATATAGTAATTTACCAAATCTTTGTAATAGGGTCAGTTATGGTGGCCAAAAAGATTCCCTGTTATGATTTTGCGTGGGTATTAATTTCCTAAAGTTAGTTCTTTTGAGGGAGAAAGTTGGCAAAAATGAAAGGAAGTAGCAATGTAGCGTAAGCAAAAAACCTTCTAATAATTATATATTGATTTGGATCTGTTCAATGTAATTTAAAATACATATAAGAAAAGAAACAAGATCGTCTTCAAATGAGTGTGACCTCATGTTGGAAATATGGTTATGAATTAACACGTAAATGTCTAGAATCGAACATGAGACCTCGGGATTGCACACATTGCAAATGAGTATTAAGGAAAAATAATAAATATATTTTTATATTTATTATTAGACACAAGAACATAACGACCGTTAGTGTTTTTCGTTAAATGGCTAACGACCGTTAGACGAATATAAGGAAAGAAGTGTTTATATAGAATTAGGAAACAAGGAAAAGTTCTAGAATCCCCTAGGGGATCTAGAACCGGTCGTGGGTTGAAGCAATTTTTAATAGCTTTGACCAACACGACACTAAACAATTACAACTCTAAATTACATCAGGACTCTTGATCCTTTATAGGGGATCAATTAGCGAGTCATTTAAGGGATGTGTTTGTTTGTTTGAAGCATAGACGTATGTTCTCTAGAAACTAAGTTCTCTAGAAACCAAGTTTTATATGGTTAATTCTATGTTTTCAATAGGTGTAAAGTGCAACTCTTTAAATAGGTGTAAGACACATAAATACTTCAGTATTTTATCACATTTTATCACGTTTCTAACATCTTTTTGAATGACATCTAACGTGTTTCAACAAACACGCTATTCTCATATAAGCAAATTGCCCGATATTCTTTGTTGACGAGATGCCATTCGTAATTCGGTGTTGAACGGAATATCTGTAAAAATTCAAAGCTATATATCGAAATAACATCAAACCTAATTCAAGACATTGGAAAACTTTAGAGAGGGAAATCAAATGTAGAATGTGATTCTTTTTATTCATTTTATCACATGTTACTTTGAACCCTTTTCAATTTTCAATATTGAAGACTTCTTATGATTCTTTCTTTCATATATATTCCAAAATCCTTTTTCTCATAGTAATTTACCAAATCTTTGTAATAGGGTCAGTTATGGTGGCCAAAAAGATTCCCTGTTATGATTTTGCGTGGGTATTAATTTCCTAAAGTTAGTTCTTTTGAGGGAGAAAGTTGGCAAACATGAAAGGAAGTAGCAATGTAGCGTAAGCAAAAACCGTCTAATAATTATATACTGTATTGATTTGGATTTGTTCAATGTAATTTAAAATACATATAAGAAAAGAAACAAGATCGTCTTCAAATGAGTGCGACCTCAAACAGAGAAACTCACAAACAGTAAGCCTCACTACAACTCTTAAGAAAAGAAGAAACATCGATCAAAACAGATCATTCAGAAGATTGAACGAAGAAAACTAGAGAGAAAACTGATAACTATGTGAAGAAAATAATGACATAACTGCACCATGGTTGATCCTGATCCTGATCCTGATCCTGATCCTGATCATGATCTAAGGATATTAAGATTTTACGATATTGCATAGCAAAAACGATCCGAACCCTACGTATAATCTTAACAAGTTTAAGATCTATAAGATCTCGATCTTTACCATAGGAGCTTAAGATCTAATCTGACCCGATACTACTTTTCTTGAACCGTAAACTAAAAAACTACAAAATTATGGATTATGTTTTATGGAATTTTAAAAACATGTTAATCTCTTAATTAGATATTCATAATATAGGACAACATTTTCATGGAACATTCATGTAATTTTGTATTTATGATATATAATAACTTGTAGATTTGAATAATATTTCAAAAACTATTAAGAAATGAGATTATAGTAGGATCTTAGGATCCCGATCCGATTTTATAATTTCAATCTTGCAAAAACAAAAACGATTTAGAGTAGAATCTCGATCTTGAAAACCTTGAACTACAAGACGCAAATCCTAGATGTGTATATATACTCCATCTTACACTCTACACCATGCATAAACAGAACTAACACAAACATCCTTCAAGAATAAAAGAGTTAGAAAATAAGTGTAAACCTTATAGAATACTTTCAATTGTCAGTAAAGACCCTTGTACGTAATCAATGTAAGTTTGAAATATTTATTCAACACCCTCCCTCAAGCTTACACTTTAACATATCTTTAATATTCAACTTTCAAACAACAACTTATTCTGTTTCACATCCAAACATTTAGTAAAAATTTCAGTAATCTGTTGTGATGTATGAACTATTATAGTTCTTATAACACCAACAACCACTTTTTCTCTAACCAACTGAACATCAATTTCAAAATGTTTTAACTTTTCATTTCAGCAATCCCATTTTGTTGAGGTGTATAAGGACAAGAGGTTTGATGAATTATTCCAAATTTATCAAAACCCAATTCTTTTAATTGTAACAACCTCAGTTCCATTAACAGATCCTACAGTTTTAATTTTACAATTGAACTAAGTTAACAAAGATTAAGAAAAGAGGAAATTGTTTTTATAAGTTAAAGCCAAGGAATAATCATCAACTATAGTCAAAAAAAATATTTGTAGCCTTTTCTACTTGTAATTTTATAAGATCCCGAAGTGTCAAGATGAACAAGATCACTTATAGCAGAAGTCTTATGATAACTAAAGGGAACAAATCCCCATGTTTGTTTTGTCATGTGACAAATATCACAAGGAGAAACCTGTGAATCCTTAGACATCCACAATTCCTTTTGTAACACACCAATAACTTAATCTGCAGGATGGCCAAGTATGTTGTGCTATAGAGTCTCAGAAACACAACAAGTAACATTAGACACATTTTTACCTAAATTTTGACAAGAAGGTTGATCAAACATTTAAAGGCCACTAGGCTCACTACAATTCCCCATTACTTTGTTTTGATTCAAATCTTGAATATAACATTTATGCTCATCAAAACCCACAAGCATCCTACTATCTCTTATTAACTTATGCACAGATAAAAGACTCACACAGTACTCAAGAACAACCAAAACATCATTCAGAATTACATTTTCAAACAATTTCAAGTTCCCAACATATTTAGTTTTAGCTAAAGTCCCATTAGGATGTCCACTAGTAAGATTAAAGTCGGATATATCAATTATACCAAAAATATTTTTAAATAAAACTATCATGTGTTCTTTACTCCTGAGTTTGTAATCCAACCAATACTGATATTGAACATAACAAAATTACTATAAAAATATATGTGAGAATTAATATTGAAAAATATATTATGATTTAAGAAACTTGGCATACCTGCCATATTTGCTTGAGTGTTTCCATAAGGCACATCATTGATGACATACATCAATTTCATCATTTGCTCATTTGAGAAAGATAATGTAGTACTAATCTAAGATGAAGAACAGTGAGGTAAATCAACCATAACATTAAAATTTGATTTAAAACCTTGTTTTGAAAAGTTTTTGTTATAACCAAGAAGATATCCAATAAGATCAAAACATCTTTCAATGTTGTGACCAACTTTACTACAATTTTTGAAAGTCAAATTAATATTTGGTCATCTATTGTTACCACTAGTATATTTAACATTAGACAAAGTTTCTCTAGAAAGCAAACTATTTCTGATTAAGCTTATGATAACATTCAGGTAAAAAGTAATTCACCTTGTTTAAAAGCATTTATTTTATGTAATTAAGCATAATTGATCCATCTAACGTATTATAAGTTTCCTTAAGCTCAACCCAAACTTCAACAACATTATTAAAAATCATTTGACCCAAAATAAAATCCTCCTACATGGAGTTTAACAACCAGAACAGGATAATAGCATTACACCTTTCCCACTGTTGAGTCAATGGAACACTAGATTCTTAAGAATTTTTCAAACAAGTACCATCAATAAATCCTGTTTTATTTGAGTATGAATAGCTAATTTCATTATATTGCATTAACCCAAACTCTATAATTTTCAGTACCAGTTAATTTCACACAGATTATTTGAAACTCCCCATTCTTGTTTTGACCAAAAAATTTGCACAAATGGATTTACTATAACCGATGTTTAGTACTTATTTAAGTGAAAGTAGACTCAAATACCATTAAACTAGTACGTGGCACGACTCCTACGGACTTACGGTTAATTTTATACAAAATTTAGAAACTGACAAAAATCTGCCAGACTTGCTCCAACCGCCTGGAAAAGCTCCCCAACCCTCCGGCTGGAGGCTCAAACCGTACGGCTGCAGCCCCAAACCGCATAGTTGCAGCCTTTTGGTCATCCTAACTCACTTTTTCATACTTTTTCCAGAAAACCAACTCCTCGGACTCGATAACTCACCAAACTTTCCAGAATCACTTAATACCTCATAAATTTAATAGAATTGCAAAGTTTTGACATTTACCATGAGCATAAGTATGATTTACAAAAAAGGGTGCAATATACTAAACACCTCATTGACACATTATACCAAAATACTTAAACAATACACGTGACATTTACTTCAAAAACGACTTTGACACTTGACTACAACATTACAAACCATTTTATGAACTTGGGGTTCAACCTTCACTTGAGCTGGACATCTACACTAATATCATACGCATATTCCAATTATATCCAAATTTTGAGCTTCTCATCCTATACCTTAATCAAGGCCTTACCTTCAGCACATAAGCATCTACAAAAACGGTTAAAGAGTAAACCATAAGTGAAAACGCTTAGTAAGTAACCAACAATAATCATTACACATGACATAATTAAATGCATACATATACATCATGTCTATATCACGTAACCATTCATATACTTAATAACTTACTTTCCACACTAATTTCGAAACACTTGCATAAAAAGCCTCATAATTAAAACAATCATATCATCACAACATAATTCATAATCAAATGCATACCTTGATTAGTCTCATTACCAAACCAAGAACACTCATACACTAGAGCCTAACTAGTCTAGATTTCACACCACTTCCAAGTCTTGTATTCCTTAACTCTTATCACTTAACAATCAATACACATAATACAATTAAATATTCACATATTATAACTTGGTTACATAACATGAATCTAAGCTATATTTACCCAAAAGGTTACTTCGATCTCTTATCATAGTTCTTAGTCAAATAATCACCAGTACATATTAGCACCTCTAATTTACAAAATAACTAAGGGTGTCCTAACTGACCCATAACCAAGACCAAATCCCTCTTTATCATTATATGATCATTTCATGATTATAAGCAAAATCACTTATTTGCTCTTAATTCATTAAATAACCTTACTCTATATTCATAAACACCTCAATACTTAATTTATAACAAAAATTACCCAAAACCATTAAATTTGGGTAAATGAACCCTAATTAACTTAAGATTAGGATTACTTACCTTGTATGATCATTGCTAAGGCATCTATTCCTGCCATGAAACGCATAATTTATCTTAGATTGATCATTACAAGCTTCTTGTTCTCCCTCCCTTTTCTCTTTGGTTCGTCCCACACAAAACACCACACACGTCAACATTTTTCTTGAAGTCAAATGAAGTCAAGGATGAATATTATATACAATCTAATATCATTTTGGGTCTTTGGCAGTTTTAGTCCCTCAAGTCATTTTCTTTTATATTTGTGACACATGATACTTTCTAAAACCATTTACATTATATAGACTTATTGTTTGACTATCGGGTCCATGTATAGTAAAGCCTTCAACTTATAAAATTCGTAATCAAACTTACTCAATGACATACTCGTATATAATACTCAAAAATATGTTTTTAGGTGTTAAGTTATTGTATTAGTATTGTATCATTAGCATGCAAATGTAAAGAATTAACTAAATCTAAACTACCCATTAATATTTTACTACCACTAGCACCCCAGTCATGATAAACAATTAATAAGAACAACTAATAAACAACAAAACAGATAAACATATAACAAAACAGATAACGAACAACAAACAACAATCTAAAATCAAAAAACATAGATAAAAAAACATACAATCCCCAAACTTTACTAATATCAATTCAAGTGAAATGAGAATTGACTAGAGCAGGATTCCTTGCATCTCAGAGGAAGTAGGTCAAGTATTGTCAACCCTTTTACACCCACTCAAATTCAATATATTTAGGTCTGAAAAAAGAGAAAATGCCTTAGTTCACTTAGACAAAAGATATTTTGATAGAATATGAGCCGAATTAACCAACATAATAAAAAGATCCAAATATTTCATCGCATATTTAATCACAAAAATCCCAAGTATGCAAGAACAACCAAGATCCACTAGAAGCTTTTCGTATGAAAACCCTAATAATAAGATTAGAAAGATTATAAAGCAAACAAACCAAGATTCAGCAAATAATCGTTGAATCAAACATTATAAACAACAGATGTATAACTAATTGCAAAACCCTCTAAATTTTGACAAAGTTGTCAAAAACCCTAAAAATCAACTAACCACCAAATCAGACTATAAGCTCTGATACCTTGTTCAAACTATAAACATGTACCAGTGAACTCAACTAACCACCCCTTAGTTCAAAGTAATTCAAGATGCAATACAAGAAAAGAAATAAGATCATCCTCAAACAAGTGCGACCTCAAACAGGGAAACTCATAAACAGTAAGCTCATTACAACTTATAAAAAAATAAAAATAAAATAAATAAATAAATAACCTCGATCAAGCAAAACTAATACAACCCACCATTCAAGAACAAAAGAAATAGAAAACAAGGATAAATCTTATAGAATACGTTCAATTGTACCGGAAAGACCCCTATACTTAACCAACGTAAATTTGAAGTATTCATTCAACAAGATCCATGTACATTGAATGTGAATTGGTTAATTAACATTCTTTAGAGATCATACAAATCTACGAATACAAATCGCATGCGACTTACTTTGAACTAAAGTGCCAAAACCATCTAATGAAAATGCAAACAACTAGAAGTCGCGCCTAGAAACTTTGATCATAGGTATCATATACCACAAAAGAATCTAGATACATAAAAATCTAGTATATATAAACCTAATTCAGTTAAACCATGTATTTTTTGTGAGAATATCAAGTGTATTATGATTAGTTTAATTTGGTAGATTTTAATTGATATAATCTAAAAATCTAATGAGCCTTTTGTTTTATAAACTTGTTTCATTATACATTAATTTTTTTTAACCATGCCACATAATTAAAATCCATTCAGTAATAGTTTGTCTAGGATTTAAGACATATTCACTCCACGTATGCATGAAATAAAAACTCATTCAAGAACAAAAGAGTTACTGTAGAAAACAAGGATACACCTTATAGAATACTTTCAAATGTAAAAGAAAGACCCATGTACTTAACCAATGTAAGTTAAAGTATTTTTTCAACGCGATCCATGTACATCGAATGTGAAATGGTTAAGTAACATTCTTTAGAGATCATACAAAGCTACGACTAAAAATCTCCTTCGACTCACTTTGAGCTAAAGTGCAATAACCAACTAACGAATAAGTAAACAACTAGAAGTCACGCCTAGAAACTTTGATCATAGGTATCATATACCACAAACGAATCTAGATACAAAAGAATCTAGTATATATATATACACCTATTATAGTTGAATCCTGTATTTTTTTGTGAGAATATCAAATATATTATCATTAGTATAATTTGGTAGCTTTTAATTGATATAATCTAAAAATCTAATAAGCTTTTTGTTTTATAAACTTGTTTCACTATACATTAAGTTCTTTAAACTTTATAACAATACCACATAATTAAAATGCATTTAATAATAATATGTCTAGGATTTAAGACGTGTTCATTATACATATGCATGAACTAAAAACTCATTCAAGAACAAAAGAGTAAGCAAACAAGGATTAAACTTATAGAATACTTTCAATCGTATAAAAAATACCCATGTACTTAATCAATGTAAGTTTAAAATATTTATAGAACAAGATCCATGTACATTGAATGTGAACTGGTTAATTNGTCACGCCTAGAAACTTTGATCATAGGTATCATATACCACAAACGAATCTAGATACAAAAGAATCTAGTATATATATATACACCTATTATAGTTGAATCCTGTATTTTTTTGTGAGAATATCAAATATATTATCATTAGTATAATTTGGTAGCTTTTAATTGATATAATCTAAAAATCTAATAAGCTTTTTGTTTTATAAACTTGTTTCACTATACATTAAGTTCTTTAAACTTTATAACAATACCACATAATTAAAATGCATTTAATAATAATATGTCTAGGATTTAAGACGTGTTCATTATACATATGCATGAACTAAAAACTCATTCAAGAACAAAAGAGTAAGCAAACAAGGATTAAACTTATAGAATACTTTCAATCGTATAAAAAATACCCATGTACTTAATCAATGTAAGTTTAAAATATTTATAGAACAAGATCCATGTACATTGAATGTGAACTGGTTAATTAACATTCTTTAGAGATCCCTACAACTAGAAATCGCCTTCGACTCACTTTGAACTAAAGTGCAATAACCAACTGATGAAAAAGCAAACAACTAGAAGTCACGTCTAGAAACTTTGATCATAGGTATCATATACCACAAACGAATAACCTAATATAGTTGAACACTGTATTTTTTTGTGAGAATAGTAAGTGTATTATCATTGGTATAATTTGCTAACTTTTAATTGATAGTGTAATCTAAAAATCTAATTAGCTATTTGTTTTATAAACTTGTTTCACTATACATTAATTTCTTTATACTTTATAACTATATAACATAATTAAAATGCATTTAACACTAATATGTATAGGATTTAAGAGGTGTTCATTCCACATATTCATGAACTAAAAACTCATTATTTTTTTTTTGGTGCAAAAGTGAATTATATTAATCAACCAACAAATTTACATCATAAGGTTTATCACCAAAAGGATTGGGGTATACCCCTTTCCTAATTCAGAATAGACTCTATATACAGCCTGGAACTAAAAAGCTAAACTATATCAGATGACACAAAAACAGAGCATTCCTCAGGCAGACTA